>SKCR01035518.1:0-126354 GCA_019454045.1 Zanthoxylum bungeanum
AACTTCAGCCCGCTCCCTCGCCATCAATTACTTCTTTTTCTGCCACTTTCGAGTCGACCTCTTCGCCTTTCTCTTCTACATCACCCTCGTCTGAAAAAAGAAAACTCCTGCCAATAGTTGGTCATACTGCTGAATCCCATTTCTCAGGCTCCCAAACTCCTGTCTTCCATCAAGGAAATCCTTCATCAGATGAGTGCGTTCTTTCATCATAGATTCAAGAGCGATCCCTTCAAGATTCTCAAGTAATTCTTCATTCTCCTTCTTCACATTTTCGAACGCATCCTTATAGCCTTCAATCGTAACCTCAGAAGTCTCATTTTCCATCTGAAGTGTTGCATTCACTTCCTTCAACTCCTCCTTCTCCAATTCAACATTTCTTTTTTCAAGCGACTTCTTTTGGACCACTTCCTTTTTCATAGCCGCAAATGATTTATCCATCTCTCTCTGTTTCTTAAGAGTCGATTCGACATATCGGTGCATATGTAGATTGCACTCCATTGCCTGGAAAAAGGATTTGATTAAATCCATTCTACAAATTATAAGAAATTTCTATCTACTTTCTTACTTGGTAATTTAAAGCCGCATCCTTTTTCATCGACTCGACCGGGCCAATCTTGGATAACCTCTGTTCATCCTCCTCCAGCAAAAGCTTCTTAATAAAAGGGTCAAGGCTTGATGGGTCCGAATTGCAGTCGACCCTGATGGAATCCTGACAACTATATTATCGATGTCTTCGATTTCATCCGCCTTCCTTTTCCCCCCTTTAACAACTATTTCGGTCGACTTCCCCTTATGCTTTGGAGTTCCAGTCGAAGATACCAATTGTGGTTCTGGAACCTCCACTTCTGGCTCCTTTATCTTGAGCTTCCTAGCCTTTTTTCGGCTCATCAACTCGTCAATTGATGCTACTTTTATTTTCCTCGACGCCATGTCCTCTGTGCATAAATTTCTTTTGGAGTTAATGTCTTTATAAACACACCTTTCCGTACAGAGCTCGAATCGACCGAGTACAGTAGATGACTTCCAATACGTTTTTAGAAAGTGCCAAAGGGGTATATATACCTTCTGATTCGAAGATTTCTTTCCACTGTAAAAGTTGCTCTTAATCTCTGCTCTACCAAGATTATCCTCCAATCTCTTTGTTCGACCGTTAGATCAAGAAGAGCTTTAGTTTTCGACAGAATAAGAGGTGTTTTTTCGAATAAACTGTTTCGAAAAGGACCTGCATAATAAAAATCCATTCATTAGTATCATACGACAATAACATTGATAAATTTTCAATAAATAGAAGAAGTTGATACTCACTAAATACACTCCAGTATTCTGAAACTCGACCCATTCCAGTCGACCCAAAGATACCCTCATTTTTCACAAAGAAATAGTCCGACTGCCAATTACCCCTATCGTTTGTTGGAAGCCCCATAACTATTTGTTCCCTCTTACGACGAAGGTACAAAGTATATCTCCCTTTTTCAGTTAGGTGCTCTTTAAGGTAGTATGAATATAAAATGTCCTTCACCTCAAACAATAACCCTTGTTCGAATGCTAAGCATTCAATCGACATTAAAATCCTCCAAGCATTCGGCATTAGTTGTGAAGGAGCAATCCCATAATGATCCAAAATTTCCCAAGCTAACCTCGGAATAGGGAATCTAAGCCCATTAGAAAACGGTACTACATAAAAACCAATCCATCCGGGAATTTTATAATCGATCCTTTCAGACGGCAAGGGCACCCTCAGTTCCATTGATCTAGGAAATCTATACTTAATCCTAATTTCCATCAGCAAACTAGCCGTCATTCGACTAGCTGGGTTCTTGGTTAGTATGTTGGTAGGCTCACTTGTGCTCACCCCTCCACTAAATTCCTCGACAGCTGCCAATGATCTAATAGGAATTGCCCGCAACGGAACTTCATGCGACATAACGGTTACAGGTCCTTCCTCAAAAAACTTTTGACGCGACCATTCCCTTAATGATTTTTCTTCTGTTGATTCACTCGATGATGATCCTACGAATGTATCGATCTGTTCTCCTAAACTTTCTAAAGAGTCTCCACTCGACATATTCTATTCAGCGAGTCTACAAAAATAATTTCTAGGATTTGGGTTCCTTAAAGATCAAATCATACTTCTATCTCCAAACACAAATCCACCAAATAACGTATGATTCTAAAGATCAAACAACCTAATTTAGCTAAGAACAGATTGAAGCTACTCTACGAATATTCAAAGCAAATGAAGAACGCGAAGAGAGTGAAAGAAGTACCTTGAAGCCTTGAAGTTCTCTCCCAAATCGATTGATCTTGTGAAATGAAACAAATGAACCCATCAAGCCACTCTTATACTACTTCTTTTGGCGGTTTATTTCCCGCCATAAGACTCCTCGTTATTTGCGCTAGGTTTTACTCCGTTAAACGACACGTGGAAGATCTATAGAATGTAAAATATTGAGCAAACCCCGGTATGCCTTATAATCACTCGACAAATGATAAAAAATTGAGTAGATAGTATATTCGACAAAGGGACATTCCCCTGGACTCATATCGAGTCAAGTGAACTCCTGAACCACCGTTTGGTTCAGTCGACAAGGGACAATCCCCTGGACTCATCTCGAGTCAAGTAAACTCCTGAACCACCGTTTGGTTCAGTCGACAAGGGACAATCCCCTGGACTCATCTCGAGTCAAGTAAACTCCTGAACCACCGTTTGGTTCAGTCGACAAGGGACAATCCCCTGGACTCATCTCGAGTCAAGTAAACTCCTGAACCACCGTTTGGTTCAGTCGACAAGGGACATTCCCCTAGACTCATGTCGAGTCAAGTGAACTCCTGAACCACCGTTTGGTTCAGTCGACAAGGGACATTCCCCTAGACTCATGTCGGGTCAAGTAAACTCATGAACCACCGTTTGGTTCAGTCGACAAGGGACATTCCCCTGGACTCATGTGGAGTCAAGTGAACTCCTGAACCACCGTTTAGTTCAGTCGACAAGGGACAATCCCCTGGACTCATATCGAGTCAAGTGAACTCCTGAACCACCGTTTGGTTCAGTCGACAAGGGACAATCCCCTGGACTCATCTCGAGTCAAGTAAACTCCTGAACCACCGTTTGGTTCAGTCGACAAGGGACAATCCACTGGACTCATCTCGAGTCAAGTAAACTCCTGAACCACCGTTTGGTTCAGTCGACAAGGGACATTCCCCTGGACTCATGTCGAGTCAAGTGAACTCCTGAACCACCGTTTGGTTCAGTCGAAAGGGACATTCCCCTATACTCATGTCGAGTCAAGTCAACTTGGTTCAGTCGACGAGGGACATTCCCCTGGACTCATGTCGAGTCAAGTAAACTCCTGAACCACCGTTTGGTTCAGTCGACAAGGGACAATCCCCTAGACTCATGTCGAGTCAAGTAAACTCCTGAACCACCGTTTGGTTCAGTCGACAAGGGACATTCCCCTGGACTCATGTCGAGTCAAGTAAACTCCTGAACCACCGTTTGGTTCAGTCGACAATGGACATTCCCCTGGACTCATGTCGAGTCAAGTGAACTCCTGAACCACCGTTTGGTTCAGTCGACAAGGGACATTCCCCTATACTCATGTCGAGTCAAGTAAATTCCTGAACCACCGTTTGGTTCAGTCGACGAGGGACATTCCCCTGGACTCATGTCGAGTCAAGTAAACTCCTGAACCACCGTTTGGTTCAGTCGACAAGGGACATTCCCCATGACTCTAGTCGAGTCAAGGTTGGACTGCTGAACTTGCATTTGGTTCAGTCGACAAAGGGACATTCCCCATGACTCTAGTAGAGTCAAGGTTGGACTCCTGAACCTGCATTTAGTTCAGTCGACAAAGGGACATTCCCATGACTCTAGTCGAGTCAAAGATTGGACTTCTGAACCCGCATTTGGTTCAGTCGACAAAGGGTCATTCCCCATGACTCTAGTCGAGTCAAGGTTTGGACTCATGAACCTGCATTTAGTTCAGTCGACAAATGGACATTCCCCATGACTCTTGTCGAGTCAAGTGGGACTCCTAAACTTACATTCGGTTCAGTTGACCAGAGAATGTTCCCCATTACTTATGTCGAGTCAAATGTATCCATGGATCTTCAAACTGATCAGACGACCAAGAACCAATTACCATAAAGTTAAGTCAAATAAGAAGGACTAAGACTTCGTCTCCCCAGACGATACACGCAATATATTCCAAAAAACCCACATTTTGCACAAAGCTCTTATAATACGATCCAACAGAAGGTGATACATTCTTGTCACGTGCTTCTGTGATTAGTATCATTCGACACAAACGTATATACTCTCTAAGACAAAACTTCTTTGACTTAGAGAGTAAGGGACAAACTGTAAGAGCCAAATTTGGTCTAAGGGTAAAAATGTCTTTCACCTTAAGCCCATCAGCATGTTAGGCCCGAAACCAAAGCCCAAAGAATTATGTATTTGATTACAATTAAAATCATAAAGCATGACCACTTAACCTAACTCTAGCACTAATCCCCACCACTCCACTTAAACTAACTCTAGCACTAATCCCCACCACTCTACTTAACCTAACTCTAGCACTATTCCTCACTTACTCCAAAACCATTACCAATACACCAAACCTCAGATCATGTTTTATCTATAAATATGAAAAGAATACAGGAAGAAAGCATTCAAGTCTCATTTCTCTCACCCTAATACTTCATGCTCTCATCCTTAATCCCTCATATATTACACGGCTCTCACGGCCAAACAAAGGAAGTAGAGGTAATATTCAACCTTGCTTTCCCATTTTACAAACTTATTTCCTGCCACTGACTTGGGCGTCGGAGTGTACCCGGTATCCACCACACCGGTGGTAGCCTACTCTCGTCCACTCTACTTTGTTTTTTTTGCAGGATTGCTAGTGCCCAACTTACAAATTCTGATTGGGGACCCTTGGCGAATTCCGGAGTCCACAGTCTCACCTTGAGAAACCCACGCGGCATCCCTTCATATAGAAAGAGAACAATCTAATTACCAATGAGCTACAGGCGGAACGAGTAGCCTGGCATGCAGACATTGGAGACAACAAACCTGAAAAAATACTCAAGCATACGACAGTAGGTTTGCACCATATCACGCAGCCATGTACTGTGAGTCTACTGCCTTCACAAGATCAATACCTGACCCAAGAATGGAAAATGATAGCATCCACAATACATGATTAGTCGCTCCAAAGGAGCCGTGCCATTCACAACCCACACTTTACTAATAGTGACATATCAAGCCCAAATTGTAGAGAAACTAAAGACCTCAAGAAAATTTTCGCTAGAATAGTCTCAAGGATCCTTGGAGTAGAACTCAATGAACCAGAATCAAGTCTACGATGATTATTCTCAAGTCTTACACTATGCTGACCTTGAGAAGTAATCTGACATGTGGACGAACCAAGCTCACAAGATAAACGTCTCCCAGTCTCAGCGGGCCCAACAGGCCCAAATCCGCTTCGCAGCACGAGACGACACATCCTAACAGCCCCTACACTTTTGCATTCAAAATCGCTGGATCGACAGGAGGGGGAGGTTGCAAAAGCTCCATGGATGGCTCGGTCAGGTTTACAGTTAACCTTGTGCGACATTCTAACAAGCAATTGGTAGGCCTTAATTGGTTCTATGCGTGAAAGTCGCAGGCTAAGTTTCACATGCCCATTACATTCAATTTGGTCCCTTGAATCTAGACTTCCCATCAACAGATGACCATCAACGACCATTCGTTTGTAAATCATATCCATGAAACCATACCCATTCCAGACATCAGTCTATGATGAAGCAGGCCCGCTATTCCCCTTCACACCACCAACATTTATGACACTGTTAGGCTCAGACTTTTAATAGGATTATATTCATTTTGTGGCTAAATTGGCTCGATTGGAAGGGTTTTATGGAGGTGTTTCTGCTGTGGTTGGAGTCTTACGACCCCGCCTATTCACTGGAATGGAGACAGAAGCCTGAGGGGTAGACTGAGAAGCTGCCCATATAGCACATGATACTCCAACAATAATTCCATCAGAACGACCAGCAGCTTCAATGTTTCTACCTAGGCATGAGTTAACCTCTCGTGTTGGATCTGAAACTTTGTATCTTGGCTGATGAAGGAATGACATGGGCTGGATTCTGTTCCAAGCAGGTTTCGACCTTATGAATGTTGGGAGTTACTCTGGGACGAATTCTATCCACATATGCCTCGACAGGGATGTGCTTGCTCTGGTTGATAGGATCTCAATAGAAGGGCAATTTGTTTCTTTTTTTTGTTGTAGGCCCTTACAACAGCCGGTGTGGGATTCATGAGCTTTTTAATTGAGCTTCTTGACACTGTAAAAATGAAAAGGATGCTCCAAATGAAGATTCATCATGTGGTGATTGTCTCACTCGACACTACACTCGGCATAAGGCAAATATCCCACTCGACACTACACATGTGACTGTTGTACTTGTTAAGGATCCCAGTCGACAATACCATGAGAAGTTTGGCACTCATTGAATACCCTCATTGACCTATATCTCGTTCATACTACATATATGGTCCTTGTAGAATGGGGAATAAACACCCTCATTGACCCATATCTCATTAATAATACATATATGGTCCTTGTAGAATGAGGAATAACGACCCTCATAGACCTAAGTCCAGACGACCGGGGACATCCCCCATGGACTCATGTCGAGTCAAGTTGTAGACATGGATTACACATGTCGTATGACTTATATCTTCCTAGACTCATCAAGTCCAGTCGACCGGGGACATCCCCCATAGACTCATGTCGAGTCAATTTGTAGACATGGATTACACATGTCGTATGACTTATATCTTCCTGGACTCATCAAGTCCAGTCGATCGGGGACATCCCCCATGGACTCATGTCGAGTCAAGTTGTAGACATGGATTACACATGTCATATGACTTATATCTTCCTGGACTCATCAAGTCCAGTCGACCGGGGACATCCCTCATGGACTCATGTCGAGTCAAGTTGTAGACATGGATTACACATGTCGTATGACTTATATCTTCATGGACTCATCAAGTCCAATCGACCGGGGACATCCCTCATGGACTCATGTCGAGTCAAGTTGTAGACATGGATTACACATGTCGTATGACTTATATCTGCCTGGACTCATCAAGTCCAGTCGACCGGGGACATCCCTCATGGACTCATGTCGAGTCATATTGTAGACATGGATTACACATGTCAAGTGAATTATATCCTGAATCTTTATCTAGATCAGTCGACCGGGGACATCCCCCATGGACTCATGTCGAGTCAAGTTGAAGACGTATATTACCCATGTCGTATGACATTTATCCTGACCTTCATCTGGTTCAGCTAACTGGGTACTTCCCTAATGGCTCTTATAGAGTCAAGTTCATGATCTTGACCTTCATCTAACTCATTTGACTGGACACATCCATGATGGATCATGTAGATTCAAGTTCATAACTTGACATTCGTTCGGTTCAATCAATGGTAGGTCGAGCTCGACGTACACCTATATCGAATGGCTCGACACGCGCATCAAATACTCTCCAAGCCAAGAACTCCTTGACTTAGAGAGTATGAGACAAACTGTACGGGTCAAATTTGGTCCAAGGGTAATTTCGACATTTTGCTCCAGGACCACTACTTAATGCACCCCTGAAGCCTCCTAATCAAACCCCAAAGACATAATGTCGGCCCATGCCCGATGAGCACCAACACCAGTAACCGAAGGACCATCAAGAGGCCGGCCAACATAACGCCTAAGTTCATAAACACATTCATAAACTCACAGTTGTCAGCCTACAACGGGCAAACACAATAAAACTCCCTCATGAAGTCAACCGTTATCGATGCCCAACGGACAAGCAATCAAAGAGCAGTAAATGCACACAAAGGCGTGTATATAAGAGAAGAGGGTCCAGAAGAAGAAAGAGGAACTGGTATCGGACCAACATTCAACTTCTAGCTCTAATACTCCTAGCCTAATATTACTCTCTCCATAGCTCTCAGCTCCTCCCATCTATCGCCCTCACGGCATCCTACGAAGCTTAATGTAGTATCTTACTTTGACCTTCCTCCTACTACTTCCTCAGTTCCTTCACTGACTTGAGCGTCAGAGTGCCCCCGGCACCCACCACACCGGTGAGCAGTACTCCCGCTCACTCTACATCTTTGTTTTGCATGATCGCCAGTGCCCCATTTTACGAAATCTCAATTGTGGACCTCGGGCGAAAACCAGCGTCTACAACTAACTATTAATTAATTCCATTTACTTAATTTTAATTAACTATTAATTTAATTAATTTAATATAAATATCAAATATTTATTTAAATAATTAAATTTAAATTTTATATTTCCAATTTATCAATCAAATTAATGTTTCCAAAATATTACGAATATCCCAATCTTATTAGGAAATCTTATTTTAATTGAAAATTTAATTTTCATTTTAATTGAAAAAATAATTAGTTATTAACTTTTAATAAACAATTTGTAACACAGACAATAACTGTATTTGTGTGATCGTCCTAAGTTTATTATCGAGTAGCAGTGTAATGATATTAACTCTTTAATATTTCATCTCTATGATATCTCACAGACCATGGTTAAACACCTAGCAACATGACATGATCCCTAGTCAATGAGTGAAGCGGGAAAACATATAAATATGTTAGAATATACTTCGTGCATGTCATCATATTCATTCTGATATTTATGTTCCTTATCGAGTATGAGATCATGGTTAGGTTAAATCATATTCACTCGATATGTTTCAAAACTTGAACTTGTGGATTTGATATCTTTAAGATATCGACTACTCTGACCAAAAATTTGTATCCGCATTTTTAGTTTCCTTGAAACATCTCTAATTTTTATTATCAAAGCTATTAGGTTCATTCTTGAAGCAAATATGATTTCGTACGTTATTAGCTCAAGACTATCTACTATTTATTCATAGGACGTGGCTAGTCGAACGATGATATACTAGTGAATCATGAAAATTATCATATAAGTCGGCATGTCATCTCAAGTTAAAGGTTATAACGACATTAATGTATTAGTTTAGAAAATATTACCATGTGATCTTACACTTTTGTGGTCGAGTTCAATGTCTCATTCTACTAATGAAAATATCTATTGTTTATGTCCTTATGATACGAGACTCATCATCTATTTTATTAACATCAAATGTCAATCTTAGGTGACACACAATAATATTGGTCGAGTGATTTATTATTATCATGTATAATAATCATATTTTACCAAAAACTTAATTTGAGACAAATTTGTATAAATTAATATCGTTGATTCTCATAATTACAAACGTCTTTTGGATTAACGATGAGTTATTTGCTGTAAATCTTGTGTTAGGTGCTTGGGTCAGTATTTACCTCGAGCCCGATAAAAGTGTTCACTTTTCTCTCATGAACGTAGGCTAGAGTCATTCTCCGCTGAACCATATAAATTCTTATTTTTGTAGTTGTTTATCTTTTGCTAAGTTTGTGGGGGTTCCCACTAATCAAACAAATTCACGGTTGAGAGAGATTTATTCGAAGGATAAATTTCTAACATTGTCATTGGAACTAAAAACAATCGTCAATATCATGAATTGATTAAGTTTTATATGTAACCTTGAAGTTGAAATAGATGAATGTGAATTAAGAAAAATGACACTAGCTAGACAATCTTAGGTATTGTCATAATTATTGACACTTTAGTTATAAAATTTTAGAAATACACACAGTTTTTGAAAATATAAGTTTAATTGCCTGCCGTATAAACTATTATTTTGTTTATTAACTCATTTTCATTTAACTTTGAAACAATTTTATTATTATTTGATCAAATCTAACAGAAAAGTTTCCCTTTACGGCTTTACCCGCAACTAAACTCCATTATCTTCCTCCTTCAATAAACTCAGATTCAAAGAAATCCCAGAATTACATGACCTCATAATTAAAAAGATATAGAAAGAAAAATAAATCACAAGTACACAATGAAATGGTAATCAAAAGTGACAGCCACAACAAAGGAAGAAGAAACAGACGGTGCCAACCAAAACAACAGCTTCAAAAACAGAAACAAACTTGAAAAGAACATCATCAAAGAAAGAAATTTGAAGATTGAGCCTCTTCCACTTGCCCAAAAACTTCCATCTCAAAGACTCCCTCTTAATCAGCCTCTTAACAAAACCCATCTCTTGTTCGGCCTCTTTGTGCTTGTGCTTCCCATTGGATGATGATAATGATATGATCGTAATCACCGGAAATAGCTTCCTATTGCTTCTGGTCTCTGGTTGTTGTTTGTTCCAAGAAGAATAATGAGAGAGAGAGAGAGAGAACAGGGTGGTTGCATAAAGAGAGGGAAAGTTGAATGAATTTCTAAAGGGGACACGGTTTTATTATTATTAAGAAGTGAGGATACTTTTGGTATTTAGTTATTTTATTGAGGTTGGTTTGGTAATTTGAGTGGTGCTGAGTGCTGACGACTGAATGTCTGAATCAGAATTCTTGGAAGAATAACTAGGGGTGGTAATTTGAGTTATGATTCGTTTAGTTGTTCGATTAGATTCGCTTTAAAACGAATATAAGTTTGAAAAAATGAATTCGTTTAATAATAATAAACGAATCGAATAAGAATTTAAGCTCATTAATTGTTTATTAGTTTAAGTTTCGTTTTATTATTTTCTTTGACTAATTATTATTATTTTTCAATTAAGATTCGAGAAATTATGATTAATTATCATTGAAAAAATAGTATTTTCGATATCTGTTGAGCTATTTTTAGTAAATATATTAATTAATTACGTACTTCATATGTGTATATTTATGAATAATTAACGTAAATAAATTATAGTAGTTTGTGTTATTGAATAATTTTATAACTAAGCGAATATTTGTATTCGATTCATAATATTAAATGAATCGAATACGAATCCATCATATTTTGATTCGATTCGTTAAGGATTTGATACAAATTCAATTCGTCAATTCGTTTTACCACCCTCATAATAATTACTCTTGATGGACCAAATTAGGTAACTAAATGGATTGTAATAGTCGGCTATCTAATTATTTTTTTGTTCAAATTAAAATTGAATTTGAATTTATAATATCTATATTATAAAGCACAATGGTGTTTGAGGAAAGAGAGTGCATCCAACGGCTCTCTTTATGTGGCTTAATTAACGGCTCAGATCATTTCCTTGGTAATTGGAGGAAAGAGAGTAAATTGATTGATGGAAAGGGTCAAAATTTTCAAATAAAAAAATAGAAAGTTAAAATAAAATCATTTAATTTTGTAACACCGTGCCGTAGGCACGGGCCAAATACTGTAACACCGTGCCGTAGGCACGGGCATCATTTAATTAAAAAATAAAATCATTAATTCTGTAATACCGTGTCGTGCCGTAGGCACGGGCATCATTTAATTAAAAAATAAAATCATTTAATTTTGTAATACCGTGCCGTAGGCATGGGCCAAATACTGTAACACCGTGCCGTAGGCACGGGCAAAAACTAGTATATATATATATATGATACCTATCTATTATTGGGAAAAAAAAATATTAACGGTTGATATTCATATTCGAAATTGATCGAATTTTAACAAGATGTGATATCTCTTCTGCACAACAGCAATGAAGCTTAAAAGTAGTTGATTTACTCGTAACATGTGGCAATATTGTAAGCCTCGATCGGGTTGGTGGCAACAAAGAATCTGAATCTATCGGCTTGTTAATTTCAAATTAAAGCGTGACACTTTAGTTCTTGTTGGGTCTGAGAAAAGCTAAGGAAGAATATGCTAGAAAATGACAGTAACAAAAGCTCTAACAGGAAACAAAGAAACTGGAGTCGTAGTAGATCGATATTTTCCGAGAAAAAAAAATAAAGCCAGGGAATTTTGCAGGATTTGGATGTGTGAATGTGGAAGTTTTGAGCAGGGGCGTGATTTGGTGGTGTAGGATTCAGAATCTCATCTCGAGATCATGGGTTCGAATCCGGATAGTACGTTAACGTTTATTGTAAAAACCTGAAATAGTCGGAAATTTTACCTGCTCTGCTTAAGCTAATAATTTGGCGGCAATTTTTCAAAGATTTCAAAAAAAAAAAAAAAAGGGTTTTCAGCATGAGTAATGTATTGATATTGATATTGATATTGATATTCCGTCCCCAAGGGGTGTGGCTTAGTGGTGTAGGGTCCAGGATCTCACCTTGAGGTTCTGGGTTCGAATACAGGGGGTGCACTTCTTGTAAGAGCCTGGGACAGCCGATGGTTTTACCTGCGCCGCGGCCCAGAATGGGTGGTTTGGTGGCGGGGTTTCCATCGTTTCCAAAAAAAAAAAAAAAAATATGTATTGATATTGCCATGCATGCATGCATTTACCAAAAGATAAAGACAGGGAATTTTCACTTTGAAAACACTTTACATATACATAGATTCCATTCAAACTGCCAGTAACAATATGCTATATTCTGTTGTGTGACATAAAAATATTATTAGTTAGATACTTGATTTACATTAATTATTTATTTTATTTTAATTAATTGGTTTGAGAAACTTTTTGACATGGCCTAGGGTTGAATCGAAAGAAAGAATATGGTTTTGTGTGTTTTCTGGATGATGATTTAGAATACTCATAAACATACACATATATCGAAATTCGAAATCTTATTTATTATTTGTAGTTAGTCTTATATATATTTTTTTAAACGTTCGAAATCTCACTGTCAAATTTTTTGGCATGGTAAACATGTTTTATTAATTATTTTAATAGAGTTGAATCGAAAGAAAGAATAATGGTTTTGTGTGTTTCCGGATGATGATTTATAATACTCAAACATAAACATACACATATAAGCGTGGTTTAAAAGGAAACCTTAAATTGAAATTCTAAATCTTGTTTATTATTTTTAGTCTGTCTTATACTTTTTTCCACCCAACTCTGAGTTAAACGGAGCCGATAAAATCTTCGACAATCTCATATTCTTACAAAAAATACACTCACGGACTCAAATTCATGACCTGACAATCAAGTTCTAAGCCTTTTTTGCCACAAGTCACACTCATTAGGACAATTAGTCTTATACAATATGGACATGTTCACAACTTTCAACAATACATATAATCGTACGTTTTTTTTAGACTTTCTTTTGAGTTGTTTTAAATTTTGAGAGATCCTAACCAAATTTTTAAAATGGAATCATTGCCAGTATAAAATAAAAAATTAAGAAAATCATTTTATATTCTTAAAAACTAAAATTTTATTAGATTTAAACCTTAATTTTGGATCCAATCTGAACAACTAATTAGTATAGTTTTGATTGGTGTATAATATCAATGTTGTTTCTAGTGACGTAGTTAGAATATTTATAAAATTGAAGTAAAATTTGATTTTCATAAAAAATTAATAGATATTCTTTACTTCAGCGGGATAAATCAAATTTATCTCATTAATAAATCAAAATTTTCATTCATTTATAAGATATATTTTAATAAATGTTATCATCTCTTAATAGTTCCGTCACTTCTTCTTTCACTATCGGTTGAAAAACTACATTTACTATAATTTTGCTTTGCTAATAACAAAACATTGAAGTTAGTTTAACGAAAAACTAATTCAAGGACTAGTTCTTTTGTTTTTGAAGTTGAAAATTATTTATAAATAAAAACATTATAATAATATAAATACACGGTCATTAAAATTCGATTATAAACTTACGATACCCTAAAACTCAAACGTAATCGGAATAAGGCTCAACAAAAGAAACCAATGAGTTGATATGCCGCCAGGCTTGTGCGTAAATAAACAACTCCACTTTCCAGAATATGTGTAGCGCCACAAAGATGGGGCTAATTTGCTTGGTCTTTACAAAGCACGACACCATCATTTGATCAACTTTTTAATATGAATTCGATCCATCCAATTATTGGATTTGCTTTTAACATAAAGCACACCGAGTGTCTCTAAATCAAGTGATTTGATGGTGTATGATTCATGATCTTATTTAGGGATGGTAAAATTCGAATTCAGATCTGGGTCTGATTGGATCCAGGTAAATATATCCGGGTCCAGACCCGGACCTACTTTTTTTTAGAAAATTTTTAATTATATTATATTATATTTATATTTGGATTTTGTCAATTTTATTAATTTTATTTCATTTCTTTTATATTTTTTTAATTATATTCTATTATATATATATATATATATATTTTATATGTATTTTATTTTTATTTTTATTTTTTTTTAATTTTTTTATATTTTAATTTTCTTATATTTTTTTCCGGACCCGGGTCTACCCGGTCCGGATCCAGATACTTGGTTTACTGTTTTTTTTTATAAATAATTTAATTATATTATTTTATATTTATATTTGGATTTTGTCAATTTTATTAATTTTATTTCAATTATATATATATATATGCATTTTATTTTGTATTTTTCATTATATTTTAATTTTTTAATATTTTTTTCCGGACCCGGGTCTATCCGGGCCGGACCGTGCGAACCCGGGTCCGGGTTCGGATACATCCGGGTCTACCCCGGACCCGGGCCGGATCCGGGTTAAGTTGTCATGCCTAATCTCATCTTGAGGTCCTAAGTTTGAATCCAATTTCTTGTAAGAGTCTGAGACAGTCGGAGATTTTATCGCTCCGCTTAAACCCGAAATGAGTGGTTTGACGATGAGGTTTCCAACAATTAAAAATAATAATAAATAAAGGAAGGAGAGTTTACAAGTTGTTTACACGTGGCATTGGCATGGCAGCCTATTGCCTGATCTCCTTGTCAGTCTCTTCATCTAACACTTGAATTATGTTGGTTTGGTAAATGGCCGTTTGCTAGAAAATAAATTAAGCATGCAAGACAAATGAGGTTCCCATATATATATATATATAATATATATATATATATATATTTTTTAAATCAATTAAATGGCGTTGGAAGAAAAGAGAAATGTTGGTAGTTTTCAAACTAATTAACCAAATATAAAAAGTTTAATTTAATGATTTTGGGTAATCGGCCTTCACATGATGGGCTTTTTCTGTGTAACTGTTTACTTTTGGAAATGATAATTGAATTTGAAGGCCTGGCCTTGACATGAATAACACCCTTTGGTATTGGACGGTGAATTTTTTTTTTTTTTTTTTGTTTTTTTAGGGTGAATTCAATAGTTTTAAAAATTGGACCGGATATATCGGTTTGATTGGTCGAATCAATTGATCTAGTCCGGTTAATATTTAAAAATTGGTTCGGATAAATTGGTCAAAACTTGCGAAGTGGACCAGACCAGTTCAATTTTTTAATTTTTAATTAAATATGTCGATTTTGTCGATTTTTTTTTTTGAATGGTTCAATTGATTGAACCACTGACCCATTGAACTTTTTGGATTACCGATTCGATCACCTGTCCGATTATGAAAATAAAGGGTGAATTATGTATATGTATGTATGTATATTGCACATTTACCTTTCTCTTGTGCTCTTTTTTAGTATAACACTGGGAGGGGAGGAACATGAAGTTGAAAACAAATTATAGGAAACATAAAGGAATGAATTAACATTTTATATTTTTATGTAAAATTAAATAATTACTGTAAATAAGAATTTAAAAAAAGGCCGTAAATATGGAAGTCTATTGAAGAAGTGTATTTCGAAGCTATATTAGATGGCAGCACAAATGGAATTAACCAGAAGTAGCAATTTTGAAAGTCTTATCCATCCAACTCTTACTTGCCAATTTAGGGTACCAAGCCATTATGAAAAAAAAAAAAAGAAAAATCTGTGAGCCAACTTATATATTTAGCTACTCATAAATTCATAAACCATATATAGTCATAATTGTTGTTTTCTACTTTCATTTAGAATATACATTGCTTTAGCTACCATATATATATATACACACGTAAATTTAAAGGATTCATTAGAGCTTTTATTTTATTTTATTTGAAAATATAATTTTCTAATATTAAATGTCATCCGTATAATAATCCAATAAAATCATACAATATATATATTTATGTAGAAAAATTTCAAACAAATCGATGCGATTATAAATGTAAGAAATGGGAATATGAGTCATATTTTCATTGAAATCCATAAATTTGAGAATTATGAATAAGAGTCATATTTCAACCGTAATATAAATACGCAAACACAACCTAAATATATTATGAGCTAATAATCTAGCACAACATAAAAATAATATTTTTAGAAATAAATTTAAGAAAGATTAATTGATGACAACTAAAAGCCTTACTTTTCATAAATAAATAGAGTGAGACTTATTAGGTAACAAATAAAAAAAAAAAATCCCAATATTAGCATAGTAATAATAATCCCATATATAGAAGAGCAATGAAGGAGCAAAATCCATTACTTTTTTTTTTATTACAATACAAGTCTACATATATATATAATATAAAATCTACTGGAATATTGAATACAAACATTGAAGTACATTCAGAATTATACATCTACTAAAGACGAAACATCAACTCCTACTCAAATATGGGGAGAATTTTATTCCAACTAAGAGGAGAATATTCAACTCTCAAATTGAGAGAAATTTTTTTTGACTCCCTGTCATTACAGAGAGTCGAACTTGTGCTCTCCCACTGGGAGCCCAGCCGCAGCAAAATCCATTACTAGAAACATATGTCAACTCTCTGATTCTGCCACCATTAAACCGAAAATTATATCATGTGTCAGGTGTATATGTCATCTCTTTCACAGCAGGCGGGCCCCACACAGTTGTGGGGCCCGCCTACTATGAGAGAGATGACATATACATCCGGCACATGATATACCACCCCCATTAAACATCTGTTGACTTTACCAAAAATGTCCCTGTATAAACATGGCAATATTATTGAGAGTTGACTCACTGACTCACTCATCATCTCATTCTAATTCTGTAATTCATCAATCAACAAAATGGGTCGCCGAAAGATTGAGATGAAGCTTGTGAAAAATAGCAACTCTAGGCAAGTGACCTTCTCAAAGCGCCGAAACGGGCTCTTCAAGAAAGCTAATGAGCTTGCAACTCTATGTGCTGCTCAGGTTGCTGTTGTTGTTTTTTCTCCAGGGGGAAAGCCTTTCTCATTTGGCCATCCCAGTGTTAATTCTGTGACTCAGCGGTTTCTAAATCTGGATGCTGACACAAAAGCTGATCAAAGTCAGACTCATAGCCATTTTGATCATCCTGAGCGAGCTGCTAGAATTGAGCAGCTCAACGAGCAACTCACTGGCTTGCTTAACCAGCTTCGAATTGAGAAGAAACATGGGGAGATGCTTGACAAGGCTATAAAAGCAAAAGGGTTATTGAAATACAAGAAACCCATTGATGATGAACTTGGCCTGGATGATCTTATGAAGATGAAGTCATCATTGGAGAAGCTACGTGAGAATCTGAAAGGCCATGTTGAAGAAATGGAGGCATCGTCTTCTTTGTTGCTTCTGAAAGGTGCATGTAACTGAAGAAATTAAATGGTGGCTAGAGGGTGTCAAATTTAGAAACAATGAGACTTTTACACACCCATCTTCCATTTTTGTGACCTTAAATTATAAATAAAAAAATGGATTGTACTTTATAATATAATTACCCATGTTAACTTTATTGGATCAAATAAAATCTTCATGGTTCCTGCAACTGATCGGATTTAATTAGTAATATTAATATACTGTAAATTATATATGTTATTGTCTCCACCTGACACAGGCACTCAAATTATTTTATTCAAGCGTATATAATTTCTTGCACTTGCTTAGTACATGTAATTTAAAAGAACATAATTTATAAAATATATAATATATATTTAGTCAAAAAAAAATTAAAAAAAAAACTTGTTTTTCTTACTTATTTCATTAGGTACAAAAATGTCATTTTGATTGTTTCTTAGCATTATGCTATAACATATATATGTTGTTGTTCTTTTGTTATTCATTAATTAGTTTCGCAAATTTGAATTCATTTACCTGTAAATATGCTTCAGTTAGTAACCTTGAGAGCTCTAATTAGTAATCTTTAAAAGAACATAATTTTATTTACATTTATATATATACGCTCACATATACGCGCACAAGCGTATACGTGTATATTACGCGCTATTCGCTATAAAATTGCAATAGTTTTTCTCAAATTTTCATTCAAGCCTAACATTATACCAGTTGAAAAAGAAAATTAAGAAGAAAAAATCTTTTTGGTTTATTCATTAGAAAAGAGGGTAATTGGATTTATTTGTGTGTGAATTTCTAGAGATTTAGATTGATTAGGGTTTCACATGAAAAATATGACCACGAAGCAAAACATATAGACATATATATACATGCATCTCCAAAAAGCCAAGCTAGGATTTATTTTTATTTCTGCTTTTGTTTTTTTTTTTGTTTTTTTATTTTTATATTTCATTTTGCAGTGTATTTCCCCATTATTTAACGGCGATACTATGTTGGGCGACCATTTTTGAAGGTATGTGTGACTAAATTGTGAATCTTTTATCAGTAATTCATTATTGTGTAGAAAAAAAAAATTGAATTGGATGGTATCGATTATATCCCGTTCAGTCACTGCTTCATCACTGACAATATTATATTCACTATAAGAAAATCGACTTTAAACATATACGGTGAAAATGTTGTGCGTATATGATGAAAATATTACACAACACGTAATTTTCGACGTTAAATATCTCTTTTCTTATAATGATTATCCTACAATTTTTGGAACGCGTGTTCTGCCTAATGGGCGGAGAAAAATTACAAGGACAAAAATATCATTATTCCTCAAAACTTAATGTTTTTTTCTCTCCCTAAAATGGCAGCAACACACATTGTAAAAAAATTTATCAATTTTTTTTTTTACGACGGATACTTATGATGACGCCTCGTCGCAAGTCACAAAAATCTTTATGTCATAATTTTATGATAGTAAGTTACGACATTCTTGCGACAGGGTTTCACAAGTACCCATTTGCAAATTCAAAATAATTACAGCTACCAACTAGCGGTTGGTTGAGTGATAGGTGACTCAATCCTAAGAGGCTCGACTGGGTATGCTCCCCAGTTCGAGTCCCACTAGAGTCACTATCGTTGGGAGGACCATACCGTACAGCTTTCGGTCCGAATCTGGATTAGTCAGGCCCAATGTGGCACTGGATACCGGATGGGGAACCAAAAAAAAAAAAATAATTACAGCTGCCATGGTTATGGCAACAATTCGCTGCCATTTCTATGTTTCCATGGCAGAAGCTTGTTTAAAAAAAATTAAGAAAAAAAATTACTGAAAAAATTGAACTTCTAAGGAAGAAAAAGAATAAGGGTATTTGTGTCCAAAATCATGGATACGCTCGTTCATTGAAAAGAAAAGAGACTTATGTGGGATGAAAGTACCACATAATATGCACCTGAAATATATATAAATTAAATTCGAAATTAACTAATAATAAATCAGAAGAAAAATTATTAATTAACACGTGTCATATTTTTATTGATTTGGTCCATTGTATATGCCCCGTATAAGTTTATCTTCCTTGAAATAAAAATATTTTTTTTTTTGGAAACTCCCAGCCAAATAAAAACATAATAACACCAATTTTGATTTAAAAAAAAAAAAAGGATTGCCCAAATTTAATAAATTCCTTTATAAATCTCGTCATTCAGTCATTGCGTTATCATTGATAACAATATTCATAACCTTTACTGCCATTGATATATTAATAATTGATTATTTAATTAGTATATTTTGTTTATTAAATAGTTGCTTATTTATATATGTAATGTAATGTAAATTAAATTTTATTCTTTTTAAAGAGCCAAAAAGGACATATTTTAGGTAGTATTTTGATTTTGATTGTAAGCATTAAGTACTCCTGACGCATTCACCATCTCTTGTTGAATTCCTGGCACATGAATCTTTAAGTTTTAATCAGTTAAGTAAGAGCCAAAGTATGACAAGAATTAAACGAACGGAATATACAAGAAGAGCACCTAAGACTTTCCAAATTTTGAATTTTCCACAAATTATTTTGTACAAATAGATGTGCTATAATGCCACATGCCCCACATGATTTTTTTAATTTTTTTATTTTGTGTTTTCATTCAGGAGTTGAAATCATTCGGGAGTTGGAATCGGTGCTGATTTGAATTTTTTACAATTGCGGTTGCCGTTCAATACGCATAGCAGAAGATTATAAAAAACTTAGCATACCTTAACTAAGAAGTGGATCCAAATTCTTTCCTTCAACCAACATTTTTATGCCATATTTGACTATTTGTTTATACAAAAGACAAGTGTGTTTGCCATTCTCACAGGTGCTGTGAATTGCATTGCGGTGTTCTCATCTTCTGGCAATCCTTTCTCATCTGGCCACCCCTCTATTGAAGCTGTTGTAAACCGCTTTCTTAGGGAAACCAGACGTCAAATGACAACACTCATTCGCTTGCTGAGGCTTACCATCAGGTGAGAATTGATGAATTGAACCAGGTCCATAATGAGCTGCTTTGCCAACTGGATGAGGAGAAGGAACGCGGGAAGATCCTAAAGCAGATGAGCAAGGGAAAAGAGACTAATGTACTGTTTGGTATAGAGTTTGATAAACTTATAAGTTAATTTATATTCTCACTACAAGTTAGTTTATAATTTTAACCAATAGTCTTTATCAAACGGTACTTAAGCGTCGTTGGGAAACCCCGATTGAGGAGTTGAACATGCATGAGTTAATTCAAAATGAATGCAATATTTGATGATCTGAACAACTTCTATTCATTTGAAGCAACTCTTGCATGTTCAGCTCCTCAACTGGAGTTTCCCACTAATATTGAGTCTCTTTCCCCTTGCTCATCTGCTTCAGGACTTTCCCGCGTTCCTTATTCGTATCTAGTTGGCGAAGTTGCTCATTATGGACTTGATTCAGTTCATCAATTCTCACCTGGCTGTGAGCCTCAACAAGCGAATGAGTGTTTTCATTTGGCGGTTAGTTCCCTATGAAGCGGTTTACAACAACTTCAATAGAAGGGTGGCCAAATGAGAAAGGATTGCGAGATGGTCAGAAATACCACGATGCCATTCACAGTGTTGGTGAGAGTGACAAGCTCACTCGTCTTTTTTTTAGATCCCAGACTTTTTGGGAATGTTATCTTCTTGGAACTTCATGCGAGGACTACCGATTGCGGAAGAGTAGACATTATTTGATAATAATTTGGAAAGCATTTCATGTTAACAACTTGTAGAATTAACATTATTGTAAATATAATACTTCATTTTTATTTTATCAAATTATTATTTCATTATTAATTCAAACCTAACAAACCCCACAACCTAATTATCATCACCAAACATATTTTTATGTCTCCAAATTATCGAAACCAAACAAAATTATCCATCCCCACCATTAACCCTACTAACCATCACCAATTCCATTATCAACAAACTTTAGTATTTGAGAGTTTTCAGTTGTATTCAAGAGGAGAGGGTGAGGTGTGTCTTGAGTAAATTTACAGGGACATTGAGAGCAAATTATATGGATTTTTAGAGAGAGAAATCAAGAGCATTTGAGAGAGAAATATATATAGAGAGAAAATGTGTCCAAAGAGAGAAATGCTTCGTCCGACGTTGTCCGATCTCCGTTTCCGATGAGTGACCACATCTAGAGAATTCCCTCAATGAAACGAATCCAACGGCACCAGACCACCGTCGTGATTCCTTCTCACGTGCCCACACGCATCGCCTTGCTACCGTCGCCACGCTCTCACGCCCCTCTGTGCGTGTACAACACCTTCCGGACCAGAATCTTTCCCTCCAGGTTGGATACTTTTTTGCCCAAATCGGACCTTCGGTTGTTGAGAAACGAGCCAAAAATAATAGTTCTCATCGTTTAACCGTTTGTCGATAACCACCGTGCTTCAGCCCCCACCACTACTATCACTATAATTAATGTGACGTATACTGACCAGTTGTTTATTCGTTGTGAGATTTGGAGATCGTTGGAGCTTGATACGTGATTGTTACCGTTTTGGGGTGTAAATGTAAGAATTTAAAAGTTTTGGACTTAATTGTATATTTTCATGATTAGGAGGGTAAATCTGTAAATTCTATTTTTCAGGGATTAATAAGTAATATTTGAGAGTTTTAAGACTATTTGGACATAATAGAAAATTTTGGGGTTAAATTGAAAATTGAAAAAGTAATAAGACTATTTGGACGTAATTTTAGCAAAGTTGATGGACCTGATCGTAATTTTATATTTTTCAGATTCTTGGCGATGATATAGACATATAAATGACTTTTGTATGGATTGAGGTAAGTACAACCTACAATGATTCCCATGAATATGAGATGTGTTTGTATTGGATGATGTGTATTGTTATGTTATGCTGTCGGGTTTTGTATAATAGTGGTTGGAGATGAGATGAGTTGAGATGATATGAAATATGAGATATGAGCAGAGAGAGCTCATGAGAGGCTATATGATATTATACATAATTAGTGGTAGAACGTGTTTCAGTTCTCACTTATATATTTATACTGGATGAGTTGGTGGGAAACCTTGAGAGTTGTGTGTTACCTCCCATTGATTTCAATCCACTATTATACCGGACTCGGATTAGCAATCATGTTTGATGAATGTTTGTATTGTTGTGAGAATGGTTGCTTGAGATAATATTATAGTATATGTTATTTTCATATATTATTACACACATATATGTGTGTGCGTGCGCGCTCATACATACTCATATTTTGTTGGTGAGGTTATGTTGAGAGTATGATTGTTTTACTTAGTAAGCTCTTTAAGCTCACCCTCTCATTTTCCCAAACATCTCAGGTAGTTCGCCAGCACAGCAGTAGCGGTACCAGGAATTGATCCACATTGCACAATTGCTTTTCGGGTTGGTCCAGAAATTTAGGACATTATTTCCTTATTTTTTAAAGATTTGTGTGTAAACCTTAATTATGGAGAATTTATTTGGTTATTTTCTAAATTGTAAATTAATAAGTATTATATGTGTATTTTTATTTGAATTATATGTCAGGTAAAATGCTCGAATTAAAGAAATCCGTGAACCCTTTTTTAGGGTTTGGCCCACTATAGGGAGGGAGTCGTGACAGTAAATTTATAGAAATGATAGAGATTAACTTTTAGAGTAAATTTATTAACTTATTACTCTAAATTTTTATCCGTATTTTAATCTTTTTATTTTTATTTTTTTGGTAAAATGTTACTAAATGTTGAGTTTTCTTGATGAGTAGGTAACTACACAAAGAAGACCTTTACTGCCAACTTGGTTTCTCATAATTTTCTTGCTGCACATATTAAATTGCAGAATCTTGAGCCTGTAATATTAATTAGCATATCATATAACTTTCAAATGATGCTTCTGCTATTCAGGATTAGTCTAGCCAAACTAAACTAAATAAAGTTTTTTCCCATAATTATGTGGGATCGGCTACATGAATCTTTAGACCCCATAATTCTTTATCTGAGATCATTGATTCATGAAGCTCCATAAAACTTAATTATCTTTTTATGGTTTCTATCCATGTTGGCATCTGACAGCAGTATTTACAATCATTTTCGCACTAAATCATTTAAAGACTTACGTTGGATATATCCAAACCACTTTATTCAGAATATGTACTGATAAAAAACCTTTTGAATTCTTTTATCTAATTGCCATACCAATTTTTCTACTGTTCTGAAATTTGTTTTGCACACACCAGAGTCTTGAAAACTCATAATTACTTGGATTAATTACCAAACAAACTCACCACATAACTCAGAATTGCAAAAATGGAGTGGCCAACCTGATTCCAGGTTCTCCATTTAAATTAATTACATATGGAAAATATGATATATCCATGTGGCATGTAAATCATCATTACCTGTGAATTAAAACTATCACCTTTTGTATCTCTAATGAAGTTTCCAAATACAAAAATAAAAAATAAAAAATAAAAAATTAATAGAATGAGGTTGTTTTATCATTTGTGTTCATTGCGCATATGCACTTGCATAAAATAAAATGTAACTTGATTTTTCAGGGCATGTGACTTTTGACAGATTATGAAGAGTGATCTGATTTGAAAATAAAAATAATTTTATAATATATGTGACAACAATGATCTGATATGAAGATTTACAATATACTTTGGACACTCACAAAAGATAAGAAGATTTAAGCCGTGAGTTTATAACCAAGGTAATCCAAGCTCACTAAATGTGTATGAAAGTGTAGTGTGTGAGTTTTGATTATGATGAGAGTATTTCATCAAGAAAATTTAAGTTACTCTTAATGTTTTTACCTCAGAGAAAATGTATGAAGGTTAAAGAAGTTGGCAAAAATGAAATTGAGACTTAATTTATAGAGAAAATTAAATTGTCCATGTTTTATGCGCTGAGGCTAATATGACGGTCTGCAGTGGCCGATATGTCGGTTCTACATTTCAAATGGCTATATGATAGTTGAAGACTAAAGTGCACATATCGGATTATTGACCAGTATGGAGACCGGTATGGATCATGCCGGTTCCAGAGAGTATGTAAATGATGAGGTATGCCGATATGAATGTCGGTATGCTTTAATCTGATTCCTTTACCATTACAAACTCCAGACTGACCAATATGGGGGACCTGTATGGAGTAGCCCGACTCTAGAAGCGATGCAAAACTGCTCAGAACAAAACAGGGGCACTTGTATGCCGGTGTGGGAGACCGATATGCCGGTTCCAGTGTAGAAATCTCAAGATTTGAAGGTTAAAAATATTTTACACTTGACTCTGATTCATCTATATGAATGTGTATGAGTCATATGAGCTTAAAGTACTTGAATTATGGACTCACTTACAATGTGAGCCTTAAGCTATAAGATTACACTAGATTTCTTCGTTTGGCGCTTAAGTCTTCACATCCATTTTGCTCTTTATAATCAATTTACTTCGACATTTTTTTGTAATGCTCGCAAATGCGCGTCGAAGTTTCTTGTGTTGCATCATCAAAATCCATCATTGAGAATATGTCGCTAACAGTCCAAACCTTTCGCATCTTAATTCTATTATATTGATTATTAAAAGTCAAATTATTTCATTTGTTGACTTGCATAAAATCAATGTTGGATAATTGTGTCAGATTAACATTTTTACTAATTACCAATATTTATATATAACATAATAATTAACTCCAGACATACCAAGTCCTGCTCAGTAACCTTTCAATTTCTATTTTTAAGTTTATTATTCTTATCCCATCAGACTCATCTCATTAAATTTTCATAATTCTTCTCATATAATCTTATTATCTCAACCTATAAATCTTAAATACAAGTCATCTAATTAACAACAACTTGGGAATAGCATTGGACTGTGTTACCAATTTTCGAATCCGGGGTGCACTTCTTGTAAGAGTCTGGGACAGCCGGTGGTTTTACCTGTGCCACGGCCCAGAATGGGTGGTTTGGTGGCGGGGTTCCATCGTTTCAAAAAAAAAAAAAAAGTGTTACCAATTTGGATATGAACTAAATTATTTAATAATTAAGACGAATGAGATAAGATAAAAGAAATTTGAAATGAAAGTGTAAAAAAAAATATTGATTGTACATTAACTAATTAACAACATTATGATAGGATGATTTTGATTTTGAAAATTTATCATCAATAAATTTCTATATGAAGATTGAAGAGAAAGTTTTGGATTATATTGACACCACCACATCACCTCACATCCCATTGAATGATATTATATATACATTTAATAATAATAATAATAATAATAATAATAATATGAATATGTAGTCGTATTCAATTTTATGGTTAGAACGATGACGTGGTAGTATCAACATCATCTAAAATTTTCTCCTAAATAAGAGGATGTGATTATCACTAATGGACAGTTAAAAAGATAATTAAAATGAAGGGGTTAATATACTAACTGTGTGAAAAGATTTGGTAGAAATAATCCTGCAAGATTTAATCAAAAAATGAGATCTTATAAGGATAATGATGATGATCAACTGAAAGATATTACTGTTATTAAATGATTGTAAAAAAAATTTACCTATAAAAGACACACACCACAGGCATAATTTTTCATAAAATCACAAACAAGTCTCTTTGTCACTCACAAACAATGGCTAAATTTATCAACTTCCTTCTTTGCATAAGCCTCGTTATTTTCTTTCTTAATGATTCTGCTTTGAGTAAGGGTGATGCTACTTCCAAAGGCAGTAACTTCACTTATGTATGTGACCCTAAAAGGTTTAATGAACTTGGCTTGGAAATATCATCATTTTCATTTTGTGATTCATCACTTCCTTATCCTGTTAGAGTTAAGGATTTGGTGGATAGAATGACAATACATGAAAAGGTGTTACAATTAGGAAACCATGCAAAGGGTGTCCATAGATTAGGTGTGCCTAAGTATGAGTGGTGGTCCGAGGCACTTCACGGCGTCTCTGATGTCGGTCCAGGCACGTTTTTCGATGATCTAGTCCCCGGAGCCACGAGTTTTCCGACTGTCATTCTCACCACAGCCTCTTTCAATGAGTCATTGTGGAAAAAGATTGGCCAGGTGATGCAAACTTTGAAGTTTTGACACTACATATGCAGTGATGTTTATTTGTTTATTTGTTTTTTTTATTTTTTATCTTAATTATTGTAGGCTGTTTCAACTGAAGCAAGAGCAATGTACAATCTGGGGAGAGCTGGATTGACATATTGGAGTCCCACAATTAATGTACTAAGAGATCCAAGATGGGGAAGAGCCATTGAGACGCCTGGTGAAGATCCATTTATTGTTGGCAAGTATGCTGCAAATTATGTCAGAGGCTTACAGGATGTTGAAGGACATGATAATTATAAGGATCCAAATTCTAGACCTCTTAAAGTTTCTTCATGTTGCAAGCATTTTGCTGCATATGATGTTGACAATTGGTCCGGAGTTAATCGTGAGCATTTTGATGCAAGGGTACTAAAAGAAATATATATATATATATTTGTCAAATATGTATATAGTTTTTTCAATTCTGGGTTCTGACAAATTTAATTTCTTGAATTTTGAAGGTGACTGAGCAAGATATGGTGGAAACATTCCTTAGGCCATTCGAAATGTGTGTTAAAGAAGGAGATGTTAGCAGCATTATGTGTTCTTACAATCGTGTCAATGGCATTCCTACTTGTGCTGATCCAAAACTTTTGAATCAAACAATCAGAGGAGAATGGGATCTCCATGGGTATAATATTTTTAGAACATAAAGAATCATTTTGAGTATGTACTTTTTAATGTAGCCTAAACTTTTGCTTTAAATTTTTTATTTTCCAGGTATATAGTCTCTGATTGTGACTCTATACAAGTGATGGTAAATGACCATAAATTTCTGGGTGACACAAAAGAGGATGCAGTTGCACGAACCTTAAAAGCCGGTCTGGATTTGGATTGCGGTGAGTATTATCCCAACTTCACAGGAAATGCATACCAACAGGGGAAGGTCAGGGAGGCGGATGTCGACAAGTCACTGAAATACCTCTATACAGTGCTGATGAGACTAGGCTGGTTCGATGGGAACCCTCAATTTAAGTCACTTGGCAAGTCTGATGTGTGCTCTGATGAACACATGGAGTTAGCCGCAGAAGCGGCTAGACAGGGCATAGTTCTTTTGAAGAATGATAATGATACTTTGCCTTTGAGCACTTCCAAATTCAGGAACCTAGCAGTTGTTGGTCCACATGCAAATGCCACCAAGGCCATGATTGGAAATTATGCAGGTACTAACATATAATATCAAACAAGCTGAAAAAATCAAAATGAATGAATGAATCTTATCATTGCTTAAGATTGTGCTTTCAAATATCTATTACAGGTATTCCATGTCAGTACAAGGCTCCTATAGATGGCTTTGCTGCATTCGCGAAAGTAAACTACGCAATGGGTTGCGGTGAAGCTATGTGCAAGAATGAGAGCTTGATATTCCCAGCAGTGAGAGCTGCAAAGAAGGCTGATGCTACCATAATTGTGGCTGGCTTAGATTTGACCGTAGAGGCGGAGAGCTTGGATAGAGATAACCTTACACTTCCTGGCTACCAAACTCAGCTTATCAACCAAGTTACTCAAGCAGCCAAAGGTCCTGTAATTCTTGTAATCATGTCTGCAGGTGGTGTTGATATCTCTTTTGCCAAAGATAATAATAAAATCAAAGCCATCTTGTGGGTTGGCTATCCTGGAGAACAAGGCGGCCGCGTCATTGCAGATGTTGTCTTTGGGAAACATAATCCTGGTGAGAATTCCTTTTTTTTTTCCTCCAAGGAACTGCATAAAACTCAATATTCATAGTTTTGTCTCATGAACTTTGATTGTGTCCAGGAGGGAGGTTGCCGATTACATGGCATGAAGCTGAATATGCTCAAAAGCTGCCAATGACATCCCTGCAATTGAGACCGATTGAGAGCTTGGACTATCCAGGTCGAACATATAAATTCTTCAATGGTTCCACAGTGTACCCATTTGGTTATGGCCTCAGCTACACCAAGTTTAACTATACAAACTTGAAAACCTCAGAGAGATCCGTCCACATTAAACTGAGCAAGTTTCAGCATTGCCAGAACCTCAACTACACAAGCGGCGCCCACAGGCCCCCGTGTCCAGCAATAAGAGTCGACGACTTAAACTGTCATGAATATCACTTCGATTTTGAAGTTGAAGTTCTGAATTCTGGCAAGCGGGATGGCAGTGAAGTGATAATGGTTTACTCACAGCCTCCTGAAGAAGTTTCCGGAAGCCCTATCAAGCAAGTGATTGGCTTCCAGAAGGTTTTCGTGCCAGCAGGACAAACCCAGAAGGTGAACTTCAAGTTTAATGTTTGCGAGAGCCTACAAATCGTGGACTCCTCTGCATATATTGTTCTGCCATCAGGTGGCCACACCATTGTTGTTGGCGATTCAGGAGTTTCATTTCCATTACATGTTTACTTGGATTAGAATTTTCATGGCATTTAGCCCTTTTCAGCTTAGCGTCAATTCTAGTTCACGTTTGATTTGAAAGTAAAAGTGTCTTTCAAGGCGCTCTCCACAAGTGGATGTAACCACAGTTTTATAATGAAAGTCGTTTCTGTTTTCTCACCAAGAATGAATGGTTTGACGGCATGATTTCCAACATTCAAAAAAAAAATATTTTCTTAACCTTTTTTGTTAATAAAAAAAATCCTAAGAGTAATTCAATTTAAAGCAAAACCCAAACTAATTTATTGATAAAAAAAAAAAAAAAAAAAACCTCTACCCTGAAAAGCAAACATTGTTGTGTAGTGGTCCCAAGGCTTATATGAAGCAAGACTGTAATGGAAGATGAAAAATGTATTCATGAAATTGAAGAAAGAGGGTGAATTTTGAAAAACCAACTTGATTTGCCAGAGAGACGACCAATTGAAGGCACAAAATTTGGCAATTGATTGGTGGCAGCAAAAAGCCCCCAATGGTGCGCCACTAACAGCACTACCAATTGGGTCTGCAGGTGAAATATGGGAAAAGGGAAAGGGAAAGGGAAAGGGAAAGGGAAAGCACCATCAGAATGTGACACAGTGACAGAGATTTGAGCAAGTCATGATCATGTAAAGTGATATGGACCTAGAAGTGCATTATAATAACAACCTAGTTTGGATCCAGCACCAACTAAGGAAGTTGAATATGCACCACAAGTGCTCCACTGATATAATATTACTGCATGCAGAACCACGATTTCGATGTCTATTATTTTTTTGCCCCCAACAAATGAAAGAAAACATAAGTGACATAATAGGTAGAAAGGAAGAAATCCAAAGGGACAAGCAAAGCAACAACATCAGAGCGCATAAGTTAATAATGACATTTCATAATAATAAGCGTACATTGCATAATGACATTCAAGAATTTCAATATGGTGGCATACGTATCAAGTGGCAACTAGATCAAGAGTAGGCTTATTACACATCATATCCCAAGGCCATTGCATGTGTTCCCTCCCTTCGTACCATCCATGAGCTCCAAAGATCCATCACCAAAATATGGTAAAAAAATCGAATATAGAAACAATGGGAATCACTAACACAGCCATAAGTTCTAGATGCCTCATGAATATTATTACCCACCTAATGTTGACCTGCTAGCAAGAAACCTAACTAATAAGTTATAAACACGTAATTATAATAAAGAGTCCAATAATTGTTACCATGGCATGGTGTTAAGCTTAGTTCTTGAAATTCCTGACTCCAAGATTCTGCACTTCAACCTTGAGAGACTTGAGGTACTTCACTGCTTCATCCAGAACAGCAACAGTATTCATCTCATTGCCGCCAGGCACAATACCCCTCAACACATTCACCGTCTTCTTCATTTTCTGACGCTTTCTTTCATTGTTACATTTGCTACTACTGCCAGAGGACTTCAGCATGGAAGATGACTTGCTATGTTGGGGTTCTGAACCATAAGTGGAGCTAGAATCAGGAGAGTTGCTTCCATAATTTCCACGGGTTCGTGCTGTGCTGACCTCTTCCTCGTCATATTCTTCTTCTTCTCCCTCTTCCAAGCTCAGCAATGCATCAATATCATCTGAATCCTCTTTAAAAGAAGAGGACATCTCTCTTACCACGTTAGTAGTATCGTTGCTCTTGAAATTGTCTTTGATGTAAGTTGCACGGAAGTTCAAGCTAGGACCGTTAAATTTGTGTGCAAAAGCAGGATGGAACATGATTTGACTTCTATGATCAGTCTGATCAATAATAAGGAAATTCTTGGGGCAAACCTCAGAGGGCTGAAATTCAACACCATGCGAGGGTGCTGGTGGCTTTGCAGCTGGAGGTAAAACTGCACCAAAGGCAGATGCAACTGGAATATGCATGTAATCACCACCCACTTGAGATACTAAGGGGGGTACTGCCTTTTTTGGGTAAAAGTGTTCGTCTCTCTGCATTAAAACCTACTTAATTTGAAAAGCAAAATTCAAAGGAAAGAATGTTTTTCACCTTAAAAGTTGGAAATTATTCAAATATCAATTGGATGAAGGTTCCTACAGCCACAAAATACTAAATTCAAGGTATTTTGGTCATCATTGAAAACAAGCAAGCTGTCTATACCAAATCAACGGTTAACACAATCAAATGGTTCCCTTCTTCCACTGCCTTCTTATGCACAAAACAGCTAGACAGAGAGTAAGACTCTTTCAAATCTCAATGCCCCAGATTTTCGTATTAGTAGATTACGTTACAGGTTTAAGCAACTGACGGAAATATTCAGCCTGTAATAGCAAATGGACAGGCACAATAGTTAGCAACAAGCATTTCATTCAGTCCAAAGCAGTACAATCAAACACATTATTACTGGAAAACAATAAGAAGCCTTTATGAAAAGAAAAATGCTACACTTATGGGTTTTGTATTCCAATTTATCTGACCTACACATGGTCCTCATACAAATCACCATGCGATAGAATGATAAGAAAAAAAGCCACGTTATGACACATCAGTAGGAATATAAATTCCATAAGTGTAGAAGTACTGTTATGAGAACGTTGAAAGTGAAAAGAGATGGTTTACCTGACAAACTTGCATTAGTTGGTAATACACAATGATACCGACACTCATCTTAATCTTCCCAACTTCCTTCACTGCTCGGTATTTCTTTATGGTTACCGCAATGTACATTCTCGCACACTCCGACCAGTTTTAAATTATAAACACGCTTGATAGAAGTATCCTTTAAAAATTAACAGAATTTCACCTGTAGCAGTGAACAAGAACCCACATAATATCATCAACTGAAAGCCAAATGCAACAATAAACAATCACATAACCTGGAAACTTGATTCTGGATTGGTATAAAAAAATTTAAGAGTCGCAACTTAAATTTCAATCGTGCATCTTCAAAAATTTCTAGTAAGGACCTTAACCATAGCATAAACCAGGGAAAATGGCTTCTTTAATACATTATACATCTTCCAAAACTCAAGAATCGAAACATCAATTTTCTTTTGCAGCAAGCAAAAAGACAGTTAGGCAAAGGAAAAATATATTTAGTACTTCTCATGCCAAAAACGTTTTTACTTTTACCAAGTATCAACAGCTATATGCATTATTTGATCAAAATAATAGAAAATCAAATGCAAGTATTGATACTAAAAACCAACAGGCCAATATAAGAAAAAACCTAACCTGACAAAATCAAAATTACAGTATAACACGAAAGAACACCACCAAGTTCCTGCTGTAATTCACAAATGACGATGTCCACGGCATGTTGAACTTTTTAATTCAATTCCAAATTATCATAAATAAAGAACCAAATCACCAGTACTGCAGCAGATAAAACAAACCAACATAAGAAAACAACATAACCAACAGCTGACTCAATATCTTAACAATTAATTATTCAAAAGAAATATAAAATAAGCAGATCAAACATATGCAATAAATAACAAGCAGAACTGAAAATGTTCAAGCAATAAAGAAATAGAACTGAACTACAGCTGAACTGAGTCTGAGACTATACGTTTATTGTAATTAAAAAAGAGTGAACTCCATTAACAACCCTCAAAAATTTCTAGATCTTAAAATAAATAGAAGTAAATGAGCTAAAAATTGAAACTTTTATAACTCTCAAGAGTCAGACCTCAACAAACCTAAATTCCCACCAAGCAAAACAAAAATCAGGCTGAAATTTACATGAATCTAAGACAAGGAAATCAAAAGTACCCACGTAAGTACTTGTAAAAACAACTTACAGACCCCAAGGTTGTTTTTTTGAAAGAAGATTCCAAACAAAACTTGAGATCTAAGCTTATGTAAGCTGTGCAGATAAGTTCCTAGATTTGCGCTGAAGAAATCTAAAGAAAAGAGAGAAGTATCAAGTGTGCGTTTTGGCTTTGGAAGTGTTGCATTATGTTTTCTGAAAATGAAAATTGATTTTCAATTGGGTGATGAAAAATGATAATCAATGTCTAAAGTTTCTTATTTTCTGAAACAAGGAGATAGTTTCTCCATTTGTATGAAATAGATCCATCCCCATAACTTACATTTTCCTCATCCCCTCATATTTCAACATGATTCCGTCCCATTAGAGATGAGATTTTGAAATATATTTTATATTATAATTTAAAATTGGGACAGACATAATAACAAATGTTGACGGTGGATTTTGGTCTCAGGGTAATATGGGAATATCACCTCCGAGGGAATCCTCCTTCAACTGTGAATTTGTTTGGTTATGGGGGACCAAAAGCAAATTTAGCGGAAAACAAGAAAATACGCCAATCAGACAAGGTGATTTAACGTGGTTCGGTGGATTTTTGGGATCCGACCTACGTCCACGGGAAAGAACAGGATGGTGCTCTTTATTACTCCAATACACTTCTCAGGTCTCTCTTTCGCTCTTACAGATTGGAACTTTACAATTCGAATCTTTCACTCTTGTGATGATTTTTTAGATGTCCCTTTTACACATGCCCTGCCCTCCTATTTATAATAACAGAATTTAGACTCCTTTTCCTACAAGGCTTCCTAGTTGAGCCAATCTCCTTTTCTTACAAGGTTTCCTAATTTCAAGTCACCTTTACTCCTTTTTCCTATCAAAATACTAATTCCACCAATTTTCCCGTGATAGTAGGATAATTTTGTCTCATTATCCGAAAAGATAGGATGCTCTTTCTTCCTGAACACGCCTTGCTACCTGGTCGGCATGCATGAGGTCGGTCATGGCGATCCTTCTATGCTGAGAGTGTCTTTGCCGCCCTCTGTAATGCTTAGTCATCTGTACCAAAGTGGTCGGTCCTTCCATAATGTGGTCGGTCTTTTCATAATGTGGTCGGTCTGACCATAACGTGGTCGGTATGACCATAATGTCAAACAGAGAACGGAAATTACCCCTATACCCTTGTCGTGCTGGCTCAAATACTGTGAATACCGTAATGCTCAAAAAACACCATCAACATCTGTCCCCTAGTTCTCGGTTCCAACGAGTATGTGAGTTGGTGCCGGGAACTATAGGAAGATGGTGTGCTGACTGTCCCTGTAAGTAGTCGTCCCAGAATACAAAAAAGGAATTTTTCTTTGCCGCTCCACTTGTCTTTCCTCGAGACGCACAACCGTCACGTCTTCTTAAATGCCCATCAAATCAACTTTAGGGTTTCTTCTAACTTTCGACACTTGTCGAAAATCCGCCGGGTTCCCGCTAAAACTGACGGCGATATACACCCCAGGGCGTCTATAAGAGAACGAGGGTTTCACTGTTCCATTTTTTCGGCAATTTCTTCTTCTCTTTTGCAATTTCCCTTACAATCTTTTTAACTCCGTTTTCCCGGGACCCAATTGCTGTCTTTATTTTCTCTTTCCTCGCCGAGCACCTAAGGAACGAGCATCTCCACAGCGAATAGCTTCTTGCTTTTGAGAAAAACAAGTAAGTCTTCTGAGTGATCTCTCTTCTCTTGTTGTGTTTTGTGATTTCGTTTGCTTGTTTTGCTTAGGTAGAGACTTGTAGTTTTGCTGGGTCTTTGCTTTTAGGGTACTTCTTTAGAGACTTTATGTTTAGTTTAGTACGGGTACCGTGGGTAGCCTCTCGTAGACTGATTCTCCCTCCTTCTCTGTTTTTCTGGGTGTCAGGGATGTCTGATGGTAATTCTTCATCTGAGAGGCCTGTCAAAATCTCAACTCCCCCTGCTGAAGAGCTTTCCTCGGGCTCGGGTTGATCTTGCTGAGAACATATCTCCTGGACAAGTCCAAACGAGTGCTCGGGGACTACCCTCGCCTTCTGGTGGACAATCATCAGGATCTGCTCATCTGGCCAGTCCGCCGAAGCCTCCTAGGAAGAGGAGGCGTCAGTTCGGGACCGAGGAGGCCGAGTTGGCCCAGGAGGGAGAGATCGAAGGAGCTGCTTTGGTCAAGAAGAAAGACATTCGCAGGGGAAAGAAGTCCTCTGATAGTTCCTCCAAGAAACGGAAGGGCCTTGTGGTTCTCGGGATGGATGACTTGGGAGAGGGCGTCCGGGAGGCTACTTCTCACCTATTGCCGGCTTTTAATGAACTGGCCGAGGTGGTTCCCCCGGAGGAGGTCTCGAGGTACGAGGACGTATCTCCTGAAGGCGTTGTGGCTGAGATGAGTTCTCAGATGGCCAAGGTATTTTCACTCTCCTTCTCGGTTTTTTGGATTCTGGTTCTTTCTTTTCTTGTTTTAACTTCTTCCTTCCTTTTTGTGTGCAGGCCAACTACCTTATGGCCAAGAACAAGGGCCTTCTTCTGACCCTGCTGTCCGAGGGCGGTCTGGCCCAGAGGCTCCAAAATCGTCTCTCCGAGGTGGAGGCAAAATTGGCTGATCGGGAAGAGGAGATCAAGAATCACGAGGCGGCCGCTGTTGAGAATTTCAAAACAAACAAGGCTCTCAAAGCAGCTGCCGTGGTAGAAAGGAAACTTGCTGATAGTATCCGGGAGGACCTGAAGGCTGCCCAATCCGGAATAATGGGGTCTTGAGGGGGAAGGTGGCCAAGGTTGAGGCCAAATTGAAGAGCAAAGATGAGGAGGTTGCTCGGGTCCGGGACAGTCTTGAGAGGAAGAAAACTGAGCTCGAGGAGAGGGAGATTGATCTTGAGGAGAGAGAGATCGAGCTGGAAAAGAGAGAGGCTGATCTTGAGGCCGAGAAGGAGGCCATCCGTCTCGAGGGAGTTGGCGACTGTGCCGAGATGATACCGATGGTGCTGCCGAGCCTGAATATGGACCCTATCTACGCGGCCATCAGTTACTGCAAGGGGGACATTTCTGAGGACGAGTTTCGAAAGTGGATCCCTCCTCCACCTGAGGAGGTGATGGATCCCGCCCCCATCTCGGTCGTTCCGGCTCCCGAGGTTCCTCCTGAAGAAGGATCGGAGGTTCCTGCTGTGGACGAGGACTGCCTTGAGATCCCTCCTCCTGATGCCGAGTTGCAGATCCTGATGCGAGGTTGAGCTCCTCCTGCTGTGTGGAGCTCCTCCTCTGATATGCCCGCCCCATCCGCCACCACTGAACAACTGAGGAAGAAAATCTTGCCCCTGCGCGGGATGCATGAGAAAGGGTAACCCTACCGGGGCCCTATGTACACTTGGAAACTTTTTGTAATAATATTACAATCTTGTATTCGTATACATTTATGCATTTATGTCTATTTACTTTTTTTTTCTTCTTCTCCTTTTATGCTCCTTGTCATCCTTGTAATTTTTAAGGCCCATCAGGGGTTAGCATGAGTTAGAGGGGTCTGGATTGACCCCGGGAAGGGTAAGGCATCTGAACCTGGGGAAAAGTTATGTCCCCGGTTCGCAGAGCTGCTCCGGTGGGGTAGTAGCTTGTCTCTGAGCCGGGCGCTCGACTTAGTTTCTGGGGGAATGTCACCTCCCCAGACCAAAGCGGTTGATTCGGTGGGACGTAACCCGACCCCGAGTTATTCCAATGTCCTGGGGGGAATGTTACGTCCCCAGTCTAGAAGGTAGACTCGGTGGGACGTTGCCCGACCTCGAGCCGTTCCAATCACTCGGTCCTGGGGGAATGTTACGTCCCCAGTCCAAAGGGCAGACTCGGTGGGACATCGCCCGACCCCGAGCTGTTTCAATCACTTGGCCCTGGGGGAATGTTACGTCCCCAGTTCAAATGGGCAGACTCGGTGGGACATCGCCCGACCCCGAGCTGTTTGGCCCTGGGGAATGTTACGTCCCCAGTCCAAAGGGCAGACTCGGTGGGACATCGCCCGACCCCGAGCTGTTTCAATACTTGGCCCTGGGGGAATGTTACGTCCCCAGTCCAAAGGGCAGACTCGGTGGGACATTGCCTGACCCCGAGCTGTTTCAATCACTTGGCCCTGGGGGAATGTTACGTCCCCAGTCCAAGGGGCAGACTCGGTGGGACATCGCCCGACCCCGAGCTGTTTGGCCCTGGGGGAATGTTACGTCCCCAGTCCAAAGGGCAGACTCGGTGGGACATCGCGCCGACCCCGAGCTGTTTCAATTACTTGGCCCTGGGGGAATGTTACGTCCCCAGTCCAAAGGGCAGACTCGGTGGGACATGCCCGACCCCGAGCTGTGTTTCAATCACTTGGCCCTGGGGGAATGTTACGTCCCCAGTCCAAAGGGCAGACTCGGTGGGACATCGCCCGACCCCGAGCTGTTTCAATCACTTGGCCCTGGGGGAATGTTACGTCCCCAGTCCAAAGGGCAAACGGTGGGACATCGCCCAACCCCGAGCTGTTTGGCCCTGGGGGAATGTTACGTCCCCAGTCCAAAGGGCAGACTCGGTGGGACATCGCCCGACCCCGAGCTGTTTCAATCACTTGGCCCTGGGGGAATGTTACGTCCCCAGTCCAAAGAGCAAACTCGGTGGGACATCGCCCGACCCCGAGCTGTTTGGTCCTGGGGGAATGTTACGTCCCCAGTCCAAAGGGCAGACTCGGTGGGACATCGCCCGACCCCGAGCTGTTTCAATCACTTGGCCCTGGGGGAATGTTACGTCCCCAGTCCAAAGAGCAAACTCGGTGGGACATCGCCCGACCCCGAGCTGTTTCAATCACTTGGCCCTGGGGGAATGTTACGTCCCCAGTCCAAAGAGCAAACTCGGTGGGACATCGCCCGACCCCGAGCTGTTTCAATCACTTGGCCCTGGGGGAATGTTACGTCCCCAGTCCAAAGGGCAAACTCGGTGGGACATCGCCCGACCCCGAGCTGTTTGGCCCTGGGGGAATGTTACGTCCCCAGTCCAAAGGGCAGACTTGGTGGGACATCGCCCGACCCCGAGCTGTTTCAATCACTTGGCCCTGGGGGAATGTTACGTCCCCAGTCCAAAGAGCAAACTCGGTGGGACATCGCCCGACCCCGAGCTGTTTGGTCCTGGGGGAATGTTACGTCCCCAGTCCAAAGGGCAGACTCGGTGGGACATCGCCCGACCCCGAGCTGTTTCAATCACTTGGCCCTGGGGGAATGTTACGTCCCCAGTCCAAAGAGCAAACTCGGTGGGACATCGCCCGACCCCGAGCTGTTTGGTCCTGGGGGAATGTTACGTCCCCAGTCCAAAGGGCAGACTCGGTGGGACATCGCCCGACCCCGAGCTGTGTAAATAAGCGGCCTCAGCGGGCGAAATTCGTCCGAAAAAAGAATTTTATTCATGTTTGGGGGCGGACCGCCCCTTTTACAACAGCACTTCTGGCGTTTTAGCTTCTGCACATCAGAAAAAAGGAAAAAAAAAGCAAAGTTGATTTTTATGGGAAGTACTTTCTTAACATCTCGGTGTTCCATGGCTTTTTCAATCTCTTGCCGTTCAGTTGCTCCAGGATGTAGGCCCCAGGTCTTACTATCTCAGCGATCTTGTAAGGTCCTTCCCATTTGGCGCCTAACGAGCCCTCTTCGGGTCGTCGGGTGTTCATGGTCACTCTTCTTAGCACTAGATCACCTGGTAGGAAGGAGCGGGTCCGAACTCTCTTGTTATAGAATCGGGCCATCCTTTGTTGGTAGATGGTTGCTCTTACTGCTGACTGTTCCCTTCTTTCTTCGACCAGGTCGAGGTGATTTTTGATGAGTTCTTCTTCGTTCTGTTCGCTTTCAAAGTGGCGGACCCGGTGGGTTGATATTCCGATCTCTGCTGGGATGACGGCCTCACATCCGTATGACAGGGAGAAGGGTGTCTCTCCTGTTGAGTCCTTGAAGGTCGTTCGGTGTGCCCACAACACCTCTGGTAGTTCCTCGACCCATAGGCTTTTGCTCGATCCGAGCCTTGCTTTCAAGTTTGACTTGATGGTTTTGTTGGTGGCTTCAACCTGCCCGTTTGACTTGGGATGGGCTGGCGAGGCGAATTTTAAGGTTATCTGGAGGTCTTCGCAGAGTTTTCTAAATCCCCTGCTGTCAAATTGTTTCCCGTTGTCGGTGATGATGATGCCTCATTCCGAACCGGCAAATTATATTTCTCTTAAGGAACTCTGTGGCTTTCTTTTCCGAGATGATGGACAATGGTTCTGCTTCCACCCATTTGGTAAAGTAGTCTATGGCCACGATCGCATATTTCGCCTGACCTCGTCCTTTCGGCATTGGCCCTATAATGTCTAGCCCCCACTGGGCGAAGGGCCAGGGGCTGGATATGGTGGTCAGCTTTTGCTGCTGGCTGGTGGTGGAGGTTGGCATTCTTTTGGCATCCCTCGCATTTCCGTGCTATCTTCACGCCATCCTTGTGCATGGTTGGCCAGTAAAATCCTTGTCTTAAGGCTTCGAAGGCGATCGATCTTCCCCCGGCGTGGCTTCCGCAGATGCCCTCGTGAATCTCCCTGAGCACGTAGTCCGCTTCTTCTGGTGCTAAGCATCTTAGGAGGGGTACGGTGTATCCTCTCCGGTAGAGTACTCCCCCAATTAGGGAAAACTTGGTACTCTTGAACTTCAGCTTCCTGGCCTCCTTTTTATCTTTAGGGGTTTCTCCTGTTTCCAGGTACCTCCTGATCGGTTGCATCCATGAATCTTTGCCTTCTTCTTCTAGTACATCCACCTCGGTCGCCCCTATGCTCCTTTCTTGGAGGTATATAAGGGGGATTAATCTGGGGTTTTCTGCCTTCATTGAAGAGGCAAGTCTGGCCAGGGAATCTGCTTCGCAGTTGTCTTCTCGTCCGACTTGTTTGAAGAGTACATTTCCTACCTTCTCCACCCATTTCTTTACTTCGGCTAAGTAAGCTACCATGGCCGGTTCTCTGGCTTGAAAGTCTCCTTTCAGCTGTTGTATTGCTAGCTGAGAATCACTTCTGATCACTACATTGCGGACTCCTACTACTGTGCATAGTCTTAGTCCGGCCAGTATCGCTTCGTACTCTGCTTCATTGTTCGTGGTTTTGAAGGCGAATTTGAGGGCGAGCAGTATTTCTTCTCCCTTTTCACTTTTTAGTGCTATCCCCGCTCCGTAGCCGTGCGAGCTCGCGGACCCGTCTACAGACATTTCCCATTTGTCTTCTTCTACGGCTAAGACCTGTGGTTCTGTGAGCTCTGCTATGAAGTCTGCTAAGGCCTGCCCTTTTATTGCTGTTCTTGGGAGGTAGGAGATGTCATGCTCGCTTATTTCCACTGACCACTTCATCAGCCTCCCTGAGGCCTCTGGTTTCTGCAAGATTTGTCTCAGGGGAAAATCCGTGTATACTTTGATCGGATGGGCTTGAAAGTAGGGTCGTAATTTCCGAGCCGTGGTGACCAGTGATAGGGCGACGAGTTCGTGCACGGGGTATCGAGTTTCTGCGTCCAGCAGGGCTTTACTGACGTAGTAAACTGGTTTCTGGACGTGGTCGGTCTCTTGTACTAGTGCCGAGCTCACTGCGTGCTTCGAGACGGCCAGGTATAGATATAGTGTCTCCCCTGGGAGGGGTTTGGCTAGGAGAGGGGGCTGCGCCAAGTATTGTTTTAGGTGCTGGAAGGCTTCTTCGCACTCGGGTGTCCAGTCGACCCCTTTTTGAGTTTTCTTGATGACTTTGAAGAAATGATGACACTTGTCGGTTGCTCGTGAGATGAACCGGTTGAGTGCGGCGATTCTTCCCGTAAGGCTTTGCACTTCCTTAACTTGTCCGGGGAGACTTCAGGTCTAGCACGGCCTGTATCTTTTGCGGGTTTGCTTCAATGCCTCGTGAACTTACCATGTAGCCTAGGAATTTTCCCGAGGCTACCCCGAATGTGCACTTCTCTGGATTGAGCTTTAAATTGTGCTTCCTCAGGAGTTCGAAAGTTTTCTTCAGGTCGGCTATATGGTCTCTTGGCTCCTCTGACATTGTTATCATGTCGTCGACATATACCAGCATGGTCGTGCCGATGAGCGGTTTGAAAACTTTGTTCACCAGTCTTTGGAAGGTTGCCCCTGCGTTTTTTAATCCAAAAGGCATTACTTTATAGCAGTATAGCCCTTGGTCAGTAATAAAGGTGGTCTTCTCCTCATCTGCAGGGTACATCTTGACTTGATTGTATCCTGAGAAGGCGTCCATGAAGCTTAGCAGCCCTTGGCAAGCGGTGGTATCTACCAGTTGGTCTATATTTGGGAGGGGAAGCTGTCTTTTGGACATGCTTTGTTGAGGTCGGTGAAATCTACGTACATTCTCCACTTCCCGTTAGACTTTTTCACTAGTACCACATTGGACACCCATTCTGGGTATTTTACTTCTCGGATAAAGCCGGCTTTCAGCAACTTTTCCACCTCGGTTGATATTGCTCCGCATCGCTCCTGGTTGAATATTCTCCTCTTCTGTTTTACTGGCTTATGTAACGGGTTCACCGCTAAGCGATGGCTTATGAATTTCGAGTCGATTCCGGGCATGTCATCGTGACCCCATGCAAAAACGTCGGGGTACTTTTGCAGGCATTTCAACAAGTCTTTTCTTAGGGCTTTGTCTAGACTTCCTCCTATTTTTATGTTCTTCTCTGGCCGAATAATTTGATTTCTTCCAACTCTTCGGCTGATCCGAGCCGTGCAGCTTTGTCGAGCCGAGGAGCAGGGTTTTTCCTGATATTTTCATCATCCTCGTCTCTCTGTCTCTTTTTGATGCCTCTTTCCACGCAGAGGGTTTCTCGTGAGAAAGTGGCGAAGCAGCTGCGGGCTTTTTTCTGGCTCCCGCACACGATTCCGATCCCTTCCCGTGTGGGGAACTTCAATTTCAAGTAATGACACGACATTGCGGCCTTGGTTTTCATCATGAAGGGTCGGCCGACAATGACTTGGTAACTGCCCATGCAGTCTACCGCGGTGAAGTTTATCATGACTGTTCGTGTTTTGGGGGCAGTCCCGATCGTTACTGCTAACTGAATCTTTCCCAGGGGGATGACCGTTGAACCCCCGAATCCGTACAGGGGGGTGCTGTCTTTGGTGAGGGCTGTGCATTCTACTCCCAGGTCCTCTAATGTCTCTTTGGAAATTATGTCTACCGCGCTCCCAGGATCCACCAGGATTCGGTCTACTTCTGTGCCGCCGATTGTTGCTTTTATTATCAGTGCGTCATCGTGGGGGAAACTTACCCCCTGAGCGTCCTCATCGGTGAACATAATGGGTGTTGACCGATTCCCTTGGGAGTTTGGGATTTTTTCTGTTTTTAGCACCTCCGTCCCCCGTGCTCGGCAGTAATTCTTTCTTGACCGATTGGAGTCTCCGGCCAGCGTTGCCCCTCCTGCGATGACGTTTATCCCTCGATTCCTTGCCCTTTGTCTGGCGGCCATGGTTTCGTGGTCGATGTAATTGTTCAGATACCCGTTCCGGGCTAGGTCCTCCATCTGTTCCCGTAGATCCTTGCACTCATCGGTTGTGTGCCCTTTTAGGTTGTGATGTAGGCAGTAGGACCTTTTGTTTTTTCTGTCTGGGGGAAACCTCCTGAGGTCTGGTTCTATTAAGAGACCTTCTCCCGTATTTCCATGATGATTTCTCCTGGTGGCTTGCTCAAAGGGATATATGTCTCCTCTCGAACCACGTGGTTTACCTGAGTTGTGGGTCTTTTTCCTTGGTCCTTCTGTGCCATCGGCTTGAATTCCTTGGGTCTTGGGTTGAACTTTCGGAATTCTCTCTCCGGACGCCGGTGGTCTTCCCTCCTTATCAACCTTTCTCGGGTGGTAGTCCCCCTCCGGGATACTTTTTCTTCGCTTTCTAGCAGGACGTACTTCCTGGCTATCTCCAGTGCGGTAGCGTAGTCCGGTGTTTCATGGATTCTCAGGTGGGTCCAGAGTTTCCCGACCATTAGGGCTCCTTTCAGACTTTCCAGGGCTCTTGGGATTCGTATCCTCCGACCTCGAGTACGGCGTTGTGGTATCTTTCAATGAAGCTTCTTAGTGTTCGTCGTCTCCCTGTTTTATGAGCCTTAATTCTCCTATTGTCTTTTTAGGGGTGCAGGCTCCTTTGAAGTGTCGGATGAACGATTTCTTCAGCTGGGAGAAGCTCTGGATGCTCCCCGGGGCCAGACTTCTATACCATAGGATGGCAGGTCCACCCAAAGTCAAGGGAAATACTTTGCATACGGTGTCGCCCGTTACCCCCTGTACTTCCATTAGGAGGACAAAATTCTCAATGTGGGACTTTGGGTCGGAATGGCCTTTGTATGGTGCTATGGTCGGCATGTTAAACCGTTTTGGGAACTGTGCTGTTTTTATCTCTTCTGCAAGGGGAGATCTTTCTTCCTCGCCTCCGGTGTTTCCCGCGCCGACCTTGAGGCCTTCTCCCCATCTGGTCATCTCTTTTCTTAACCAAGATTTTATTCCATGGGCTGTCCCCCCGTGTCGCCTTCGGTGTCTTTCTGTTCGTCTGTTGTTCCGGGTGTGGCGTTCCATGAGCTCGGAGGTCTCCTGTATGTCTTCGTCGTACTTTCTATCTTCTCTTTTGGAGTTGTAAAAACTGTCGGAGGAGGGATCGGGTGTTTGTTCCTCCTCTTCTTCCCATGTGCCTTCTGATCGCGGTTCTCTTCCTACCACTTCTGATCTTACCCCATAAGGGCCTCTTTTTCTAGGTTCCTCGTCCTCGCTTACATCTGCTATTCTTTTCCCTTTTTCCCTTTCTTTTCTCTTCTGGTCGGCCCTGGTTTCTGGTTTCTCGTTGTCCGCTCCTCCCATTCTTTCTAGTCGTTCCATCACAGTTCTCATGTTATCTTCCATTCTTCTCATCCAGTCTATTGCCGGACCTCCTGGTTGGTGATCTCCGTCTTCCGCCATTCGTCTTATCACGTGAACTGCTTTTTGAAGTTCCCCACAGACGGCGCCAACTGTTGACGGTGGATTTTGGTCTCAGGGTAATATGGGAATATCACCTCCGAGGGAATCCTCCTTCAACTGTGAATTTGTTTGGTTATGGGGGACCAAAAGCAAATTTAGCGGAAAACAAGAAAATACGCCAATCAGACAAGGTGATTTAACGTGGTTCGGTGGATTTTTGGGATCCGACCTACGTCCACGGGAAAGAACAGGATGGTGCTCTTTATTACTCCAATACACTTCTCAGGTCTCTCTTTCGCTCTTACAGATTGGAACTTTACAATTCGAATCTTTCACTCTTGTGATGATTTTTTAGATGTCCCTTTTACACATGCCCTGCCCTCCTATTTATAATAACAGAATTTAGACTCCTTTTCCTACAAGGCTTCCTAGTTGAGCCAATCTCCTTTTCTTACAAGGTTTCCTAATTTCAAGTCACCTTTACTCCTTTTTTCCTATCAAAATACTAATTCCACCAATTTTCCCGTGATAGTAGGATAATTTTGTCTCATTATCCGAAAAGATAGGATGCTCTTTCTTCCTGAACACGCCTTGCTACCTGGTCGGCATGCATGAGGTCGGTCATGGCGATCCTTCTATGCTGAGAGTGTCTTTGCCGCCCTCTGTAATGCTTAGTCATCTGTACCAAAGTGGTCGGTCCTTCCATAATGTGGTCGGTCTTTTCATAATGTGGTCGGTCTGACCATAACGTGGTCGGTATGACCATAATGTCAAACAGAGAACGGAAATTACCCCTATGCCCTTGTCGTGCTGGCTCAAATACTGTGAATACCGTAATGCTCAAAAAACACCATCAACAACAAATATTTTAAATTTTCTAACGAAATCAAACAAGATAAAAATGAGACGGAATTTGAATAAGTGATAAAGGGATTTTAACGAGATGAGAATGTGAGAATTTTTTATTTTGAAACAATTATAAAGTGAGACTCATATAATTTTTATCTCAATTATTTATATATATATAAGATGAGATTGATATTGACAAATCATGATCCGTCACCATTCCTACTAAACCAAGATGAAATTATCTAAATGGAATAACTTGTGCTTATTTTGGAAAATATAAGAAAGTTGGGATCTACATGAAATATTGGATTTTCAATTATTTTATAGTGGGTCCTGGGGAGTGTGATTAACTTGGGATGCGTGCGCCTTACAGAGTCAAAAGCGCGAATTATGGACCGTTGGATGAAGCACGCGTGAAGGGGGACAGTGGGGCTCACGAGGCTTGACGATTTGCCTATGGGGATGAGGGAATCAACTCCGTTTTCCAAAAACGTTTTGCCGTTAGTGTTAATATTCATAAAATCATAATTTTATAATATGAGATTATTTTTTTATGTTAAAAAATATATATTTCATAATTAATAAGTTAATTTATATTTTCGGGACAATACTATCTACCAAACGCATCATTTATAATTAACCAAACATTTAAGCTTTGTGATTATTATTAGTCTAATCAAACCATTCAATTAATGATTATTTATATTAAACGTGTCTAAATATGTGTTTGTGTATAATTAGTATAGTGATCATGGGTAAATGCAAAGTTGCAATTGAGATAAAACATGGATAAAAGTACTATCAATTGAGGTGGTTATAATGGTAAATAAAAATTAAAAGGCCAAAAATGATATTATTATAATGGTGATTTTGTATATGTTTTATCACCGTTTAATCTCAATATCATCATTATTTATCATAATATCGTAGAAGTATAAAGATGGACATGGTTAGTTTAATGTGGAATGATCTAACTCGGTATATGCTACTGAATAAAATAAGAATACACACACTCACACACATATATATAGGAAGAGAATTAGGTCCGAACCTACTCGGTCCAAACCTTATTCGGACTCCACTAAAAGACAAAAAATATGAATTTTGATGCATTGAAAATTATATATTTTTTTATTTTTTGTGTCTCAAAATGCTCATTTTCTAGCTTGGTTATGATCGTACTCAGTTAGGACGTCATGACATGATTCTCCCTCCCCCCATATATAGAGATAATCATGTTCAAATATTGTCTGGACTTCGCTAAATGATCAAAATACGTATTTTTTCTGTTTTTAGCTTGGCATTGACCATGCTCGGTCAGGACACCCTGATTTGATATATATATATATATATATATTCAAAAGTGTATAACTTTTTGATCATTTTGAAACTAAGGTTATAACATAAGCTAACACTATAAGAACATGTGGAATTATCGATCGAAATTATCGACCAAATATTTTTTATCGATATTGGGTCTATAGATGTGGCACTGATGATTAATTTGACGATATTTTATGGCGCCAACAATTATCAACCGAATATTCGGTCGATAATTGATAATAAATAGCGACCAAATTAATATTCGGTTGCTAAAATAATATTTAATTTAAAAAATAAAAAAAAATGAGATATTTTACCAACCGAATTAAGTTTCGATCGATAATTTATACATTGTATCGATCGAATTATTGGTCAGTCAGTAAAATAAAAAAAAATAGTATTTAATATTATTGTTATTTTACCTATATTACTACTCTCTCTCTCTCACAGACACATATATATTCTTTATATATTATAACAAGAAACATGTCATTCCTAGTGGCAAATATTCTATACATTCAATCTTAAGGTCAAATGTTCAAGTCATACCAATTGCATCAATTTATGGAATTAAATATGGATTCGGTGGGTTTAGTATGGGCTCGTCATTGGGTTATACTAAGTGTAGTAAAAATTCTAATTAATGTGTGTATTTATATGGCGTCTCATTAAAGGACATGTCATTTAATATGTGACTTTTAGGAAAAACACAAATTAAAGGGATATGTCTCTTAGAGTGAAATGATATAACAATTTGAGTTGTAAGGGTGCATTGAAGAATTATTACCCTTTAAAGAATTGCATCCTTAAGTCTAAAGGTACATCTTCAATATCAACTTTTCATCTCTATAAATAGATATCTTAGGCTATTCATTTGGTATTAAATTTTGGATAAAATACTTATAGATATATATTAGAGAATCTAAGAATTAAAGAGACTTTTCATCATTTTCAAGTTCTAGTTCTTGATCAAAATGAGTGACCCTTAATCAATAAGCAACTAAGTATCCTGAGATAACGTTAGCCACAAGAATTCCGTAGTGCACCGAGACATGGCTAATAAGTTCTTAAGGACAAAAAATTTCTCAATTTGATTTAAATTCATAATCTTCTACATAATATTTTTCAGATTTTTCTAACACTTGTGTTTATGTTCAATTTATAATTTTGCATCGTTTCTATTTAATTATTTTAATTGAATAATGCACGTTAAAAGTGGTAGATAACACATCCCGCTCAACACTAAGGCCCCGGTGTGGGGCCGACCCATGGCTGGTTGGGTGAGGCTCATGGTGGGCACCATAATTTTTTTTAAAATACAATGTGTTTACTAAACAAATATAGTTCGGTCGGTAAAATCTAATTTTTTTTTTTAAGAAATTACCGACCGAATTATGTTTCAGTAGATAATCGGTCAGTAATATTACCGACCAATCCTATTTCGATTGTTAATTTATTATCGGCGAGTCAAATACCGATCAAAAAAATTCGAGTGATTTCCAAATTTTTAAGATTACCGACTAAATATTATTTTCTTATAGTGTCACTTTACAACTTTTTGATCATTTTGAAAGTAAGGTTATAACACAAATGTGGAAGGTTTTTATTGGCCTGTTGATACCTCAAATGCACTCGAAATATTTATATGGTTTCCAATGTAAACATTCGAATCATAATTAAGAAAATTATTTTTGATGATCAATCGATGTCATAATAAAAATAAAATCGTACGAGTTAGACCGAACAACCATATTATTACACAATGCAACCTTCCGCACGAAAGCAAACTTGCTCTTAATTGATTAAAAAACTGCTCCAATAACATGTATTTTATGATACAAGAGAAGCCTGAGCCTTTAGAAATCTAGCTAAACTAATTAACAAATAACATCATACTTGCTTCCTAAATTGGCGGGAAATACAGTTGGGATTAGTAACTAACTTGGCCAGCAAGTGATGCACAGCCAACACTACAAGAATTATGGCTTTTAGCGTCCAAAGATTTAGCGTCGACATAATATTCGACGCCAAAACTCACTTTTAGCGTCGAATATCATTTTCGACGCTAATTGTCATATTTTTAGCGACGGAAAAAAAATTCGACGCCAAAAATTCAACGCTAAAATTATGACTATAGCGTCGAATAATATTCGACGCTAAATAATTTTACTATTGCAATAATTTTTGGCGCCAAATATTAAACTTTTAGCGTCAAAAATCTGTGTCGACGTCAAAAACTAGACATTTAGCGTCGACTATATAGCGTCGCTAAAGGTTTATGAAGTTTCCACCGACAATCCTTGAATCTTTAGCGTCTAAACTTATGTCGACGCTAAATGTTCGACATTTAGCGTCGAAATTATTGTTTCGACGCTAAAAACTACAATAATTAGCGTCGAATAATCATCTTCGACGCTAAAGATAGATTAAAATGCAGAATGCCACCAACCCTTCTCCCCCTCTGTTTTTTCTCTCATTCTATTCATTTTCATCCTCTGAAATCTGAGAATTTCTCCTCTACAGCCTCACAACTCTCCTAAAAATATTCAATAAAATTGTAATCAATTTCTGATAAGGTAAATCTTCTAATTTTTGTAGTGCAAGCATCCATAACAGGCAAATATTTTGTTTGTGGGCGTACAATATCTTACTAGTTGGCGTATCATTGGTGCGGATGTTCGAGATACAAATAAAACCGTAAAGGTGGTGGATTACATGTCCAGGTGAAGTCTAAAGCGGACAATATTAGAACGGATAGAAGATATATATTGCTAGTAAGCAAGTCTTTTAAGCAACGATATATCTCAAAATTATGCAGACTATAGAAAGATTATTTAGGCATTTGATTGTATGACAATTGATATTCTGTCTGTGATTGAAATGGTTTTCAACATAAACAGTCCAATTAAGAAAGAAATCAAAGTATTATTAGCAGGAGTGAAGGTTACAAACTAATCTAATCGAAAGCAACAAAACAATAGACACCAGAACAAAGTCTAAATGAAAATTGAGAAACTGAATCAAATCTTGAACATTTATTATTATTATTATTCAGGAATTTTTCTTCCTCAATTCTCAGTCAAATCTCCAGCTTTAACTTCTTACTTTCATGAATTTCCTCTTCAGAATCATCGAATTTCTTCACCTTCTCATCATCAGCCTTTCCAAGATCAACATCAAGAACAATACCCTCTTTGATTTTATCAAACTCAGATATCAAATCATTCAACTTCTTCTTCAAATCATCTTCTTCTTTCTTCCTGGAATCCGAATGATCAATGTGATAGAATCGGATCGAAATCTCATCAAACCCTTTCCTCGTGTCCTCGAGATTTTTCTTCTTGCCACCCAATTCTGTAATCTTTCTTTCCAGCCCTTCAATGCATCGATTCACTTCTGAAACTCTGGAAGTGATCTCTAGAAAAGTGTCATCGCTATCCTTCTTAGCCATTATTGATGATTCTATGAGTTTGAGAGAAACCAGGAAAAGGGATTAAAAAACTGAATCTGTTATTGAAATTGAGAGAGAATTGGCGCTTAATAAGACCTTTCAAGAACGGAATTTCCGGGTTTTATATATTAGAGAGTCGCTAGTTTGTTATTTTCTTTTTTTTTTTTATTTTGGTTCCCCACCTGATATCCAGTGACACATTGGGCCTGACTAATCCGGATTCGGACCAAGAACTGTACGGTATGGTCCTCCCAACGATGGTGACTCTAGCGGACTCGAACTGGGGAGCATACCCAGTCGAGCCTCCTAGGATTGAGCCAGCTACCACTCAACCAACCACTAGTTGGTCTAGTTTGTTATTTTCAGTACAGAGTAATGATTGCTTCACATACCGGTTACATGTTAATAGATAACAATATACATAAGTTTTTTCAATTTTCGCTACAGATTATGCAAGATGACAACATGACTCATTAACTTGTACAATCAAGAATCAAGATTAATTTGTAGCTGATAATATTAAGCATGTATTGTTGTGATTCACTGATCACTCTAGAGTGTTTTGAAGGAAAAACCGAATGATTTTCTATTACTCACAAGAATATATTACAATTGTTTAAACTTTACAAAAACCTTCATTCTCTAACACTCTCTCTATATTACAACTTTGGGATGATTTTACAAGTGATTTCAAGCTCAATTTTATAGGGTAAAAAAGTGCACTACAGTGTACACGTTTTTGCCAGCTTCACACCAACTTGACCAATCTGGACAACATACTTGAATTTGCATGGCTGGAGCACCGAAAGTTTGTTGGTTGTTTCTGCTAGCATGAAAGCTGGAATGCTGCTGGACTTTACATATATGTCTACCAACTTATATGCAAAGTGCACGAGTTCGAGTCATGTTACGGAGACTATCTATACAATTAATGATTCGTCATGGAACAAAGCACTGCACACCAGGCTGGGTCGGACACATAGATCCAAATACCAGATCTCAATAGTGTCTAAAAAAAAAAAAAAAAGAAGCTTCCTTCTGACAGAGGAGAATCACGCACTACAAACACCTGTAAACATGTGAAGAATTACTACAGAGTCAAGTGCTTATTAATTATGGTGCCTGATAAATCAAAGGGATTAATTAATTATGTTTATGTGGCTGTTCTTATTTTACTGAAAAGCTTTTGTTGCTCCAGATTTTTAATTGGAACAAAAAAATATACATGAATGAATGATGAAGGATACTTAAATAGTTATCAGCAATGATAATCACAAAGTTCCACATTATGTCAAATGTAAGTTCACTTTTCGCCCCCAAGTAGTGTGGTTTGATGGCAAATGGTTTAGAATTTAATTGTCAGGTCCTAGGTTCGAATCCAAATTATGCATATCTTGAAAGAGCCTGAGACAGTCGGAGATTTTACTTATTTCACATAACCCGAATCAGATAATTTAACGGCAGAATTTTCATACGTTTTAAAAAAAAAATCACATTTCAGTGCTATCTTCTGGATAATATATTAGCCTGAAGCATAATACTGGTCCGAAAATTCAAACAAGAAAAGCTATAAATCAGAACTGTAATGCAACAACATTCATGTCAGTTTCACAGCTGCAAAAAAGTACAAAATTGTAGTAGAATTTATTCAATTCACAAGATCATCACTGAATATTGGTGAATCATATGTAGAATAAACTGATTCTAAATAAAACCACTGACAAACAAGCATGGACAACCAATGAAAAATAAGAACTAAATTTTTTTTGACTCATTTGGTGGGTCATTTCATTCTTCAAGAACTCATCTTATAGTTAAAGGAAACTCTAAGCCACTAAAATTAGAATCACTTCCAACAAAAAAAGCTTTACCAAGAATAAAATAAACCAACTTCAAAGGCTCCTCCTCACCATCACTGTTTCTCAAAAAGTACTTAATCCACCCTCCATTCTCACACTTAAAATCCCTACTCACACTCACAGTACTTATCAAAATCATCCCTTTCTTTCTGTTAGATTATTAATATGGTAATTATGTAGTTGTGTATTTAATATGATAGTTGCATAATGTCTATATAAAGGTCTCTCATTACAGTGCTAAATTCAAACAAATGTTAATACACATTTTTTCACAAATTCTCACATGTGTTCCGATCTCTGGATATGTCATCGTCTCTATCTCTAAACAGGTTTTATCTCATTGTCTATGTTTTCAAACATGTTTTTATCTCTTTGTCCCTGTCTCCAAACATGTCTTATCTTATTCTCTTTGTCTCCAAATATATCTTATCTCTTTCTCACTGTCTCCAAACAGGTGTATCTATGCTCCGATGATCAAAAAGCTGATATATTCACCACGTCTTTTCTTTTTGACTGTTACACAACCATCGTTTCCAAACTCAATCTGGTTTCCTCACTACCATCTTGAGATTGAGAGGATGTTAGATTGCTAATATTAGATTATTAATATGGTAGTTGTTATGTATTTAATATGTTAGTTGTATATTTAATATGATAGTTATATAATACCTATATAAATACCTCTCATTATAATTATAAATTCAAGCAAATATTAATACACATTTTCTTCACAAATTCTATCTTTCTCTGCTAGAAAATTATATTTTGAGACCCAGCAGCTGCTTGATTGGTGTTCAAGTTTCAATCTTTTTTTTAACCTGCCAGGTGAAATACAATTTACCAAATTGTTTTGTTGGACAGCGAGACATATGAAGAATTGAGAGCTCGATTATCAATGTAAATGGAGACCAATTTTTTGCCAAGGATTTGCAAAGATAAAAAAAGGCACAGAAAGGTACAAGATATTGAACAAAAATTAGTTCCACTCATAGTTTCATAGTACATTATAATTCACATTTGACGAAATCGAGTAACATCAATAAACAATCACTCTCAATTCCACACACAACAAAATACAAATTGGACAAATGTCATCACAATATTTGTAAACCTCACTTTCCGGGTACAAAGTTGGTTGCATAGGCCCAGGCATTGTTGTTGACTGGGTCAGCCAAGTGGTCAGCCAAGTTCTCCAATGGTCCCTTGCCAGTAACAATGGCCTGGACGAAGAAACCAAACATGGAGAACATAGCCAACCTACCGTTCTTGATTTCCTTCACCTTAAGCTCAGCAAAAGCTTCTGGGTCATCAGCCAAGCCCAATGGGTCAAAGCTACCACCTGGGTACAATGGGTCAGTCACTTCACCGAGTGGCCCGCCAGCAATTCTGTAACCCTCAACAGCGCCCATCAAGATCACCTGGCAAGCCCAAATGGCCAAGATACTTTGTGCGTGGATCAAGCTTGGGTTACCCAAATAATCAAGACCCCCCTCGCTGAAGATCTGGGATCCAGCCTTGAACCAGACAGCCTCACCGAACTTTACTCCATTGCGAGCCAAAAGCTCCGGGAAGACACAGCCAAGAGCTCCCAACATGGCCCATCTGCAGTGGATGACTTCGAGCTCACGGTTCTTGGCGAAGGTTTCCGGGTCAGCTGAAAGCCCAGCAGTGTCCCAACCGTAGTCACCAGGGAACTCTCCAGTCAAGTAGCTTGGGGGCTCACCAGAGAATGGGCCTAAGTACTTGACTCTGTCTGGGCCGTACCATGGACTGCCTGAAGAGACAGACTTGGAGGCGGTTCTACGCATGGAGATGCGGCCACCATTGCTCAGCTCATTGCAAGAGGGGGCGAGGTTCACGGCATTGCCAATGAATGATGAGGAAAGAGCCATGGTTGAGGTTGCCATTGAGGGATTGAAATAAGAAGCTGTGGCTGTGAGTGAAAGGAGCAAAAATAGTTGAAGAGAAGCTGATGGTTGTTTGTGGTGATGGGCTTGCTGGGCTTCTATATTTATATATTGGGTTAAGGAAAAGGTCCATATCTTAGGAGATCTGTAACTAGCTCCCCATTGGCTAGTGATATTTTTGGGGAAGTTTGATTTTTCAGAGTCCACGTGGCAGACTCTACACCACTTACGAGACTTGGTTTTTTTTTTTTGTGGTTTAAAAATGTTTCAGAAAAATCCCATGCACTGTTGGATATTGTATCTCCTTCCAATGAGGTATTGCCACTTGTGAGATTGGATAGCGCTATCCATTTAGTAGTAAAATGCTGTTTTTGGATCAATTTACACACATCTCGATTAATTCCTAAGACCGATGTGCTATGTCCAGTATTTTCGGAAGTTTCCCAACACTGATTGAGGTAAGTCACTAATTTTTTATACTATAGGCATAGCCCTAATGAGATGCATCTAGTATGATTCAAACTGTAAAGTTTAATGAGAAATTGAGAATAAAGTCAAAGTCTTTTATTTGAGACAATTTTTTGAGATAAATATTGTTCCTGTTTCCTATTAATCGGTTTGGTGAGAAAAACAGTAATATATAAATCTTGGCACCTCGTAATTCATTCATATCTTCCATGAAAGTGTACAAATGTACTTTGAGAAACTTATAAGCATTAAATGAACAGCCTAGAGCAAAACGAATTTCTACAGGCGTGTTTGGGATAGAATATTGATAAAAAAAAATATAAAATAAGTTATAATTTATAGAATAAATAAGTTTTTGATTAGACATTGATATTTTTTGAGAATAATAAAACAATATTAGTCCTAATTCATTAGGAAACATTCAACATGACAGACTATTACGTACTAAGACAACAACAGCCATCAATCTACATGATTCCAGGGGTGGCCATTGGTCAGGTTCGGTTCCGAACCGAAACCAGAACCGAAATCATTATTTTTTTAAAAATTTTAAAAATGATTTTTTTTTAAAAAAAACAAACGATTCCACCGTAGAATCGTTGGAATAGAACAGTTCCAACGATTCTGATTCGAACCGCCGGAACCGTTTGGTTCTAACGGTTCGATTTCGATTCGGTTAAGGGGGAACTCTAACAGAATAGAAATATTACGATTCCGATTCTAGAATCGGAATCGGTTCCGATTCCAGCCGGTTTAATTCCAGTTCGGAACCGAAACCGTGGCCGGATCTAATTCCATCATCATGAATTTGAATCTTTTTGGTTCACTAAGAAAAAAAGTATACGAATATGTTCTATTAAAATCAATAATTTACTCAAACAAAAAATTATATTTATGGAATCTGATCTTTACTCAAAAAACAAAATCAATAATTTTAGAGTAATAATAGACACACTCAAAGATATGAAGCGACACACTGTCATTATTAATAATTTTAATATATATTAGTGAACAAAATACCATCGTAAGTTTGTGCACGCAGATAATTTTTGTTGAAACGTTAGAAATCTTACAATTAAATCATTTGACTCGATTTAAACGGAACATATAAAATTTTCGATTATTTCAAACTCTTATAATAATTATATCTCCTGAATTCAAACTCAGGATTTGATAATCAAATCCTAAGCGCACGATTATGCCTATAGAATTCTACTGAAGATATTATGTGCAGGTATATTTTAGCAGCCACTAAAACTTTTACAAATTGTATTAACCTGTGAAGATGCAAATATTTCATTAACCTTTCAGCTGCCAAACGTACGTATCAGAGGTTAGTTTTCTTTTCATTTTGTCCTTTATTTTGAAAGTTGTATTAACATTATTCCAGAACTTTCTTCTCTTGTTGAGGGAACAAGTGTGCAAAATTCAATTTAAAACCTTTCAATTCATCAATATTTGTGGCCATCAAAATTACAGCAATCCATAAAACATACGTGGAACATCTTCATTGGTCACGCCTCAAAAAATGAATCTAAGAACCTGGTGGAGGAAAGACTACCACTTGGCACCCTAAGAATCAAACCCAAAATCTTCAACTTCCAATGAAATAAGAGAATTAGATACCACAAAGATAAGAATCATACTTAAAAAACACTATATAATCCCACCGAAGTGCCCATATCAATTCACTCCTCTTAATCCACAGCCACTAAAACCTCAGCAACAGCAATTTTCCATTAGAAAATCAATGGCAACCTCAACCATGGCTCTTTCCTCATCGTTCATTGGCAATGCCGTGAATCTTACCCCCTCAGGCAATGAGCTGAGCAATGGTGGCCGCATCTCCATGCGTAGAACCGCCACTAAGTCTGTCTCTTCAGGCAGCCCATGGTACGGTCCAGACAGAGTTAAGTACTTGGGTCCATTTTCTGGTGAGCCCCCAAGCTACTTGACTGGAGAGTTCCCTGGTGACTACGGTTGGGACACTGCTGGGCTTTCAGCTGACCCGGAAACCTTCGCCAAGAACCGTGAGCTCGAAGTCATCCACTGCAGATGGGCCATGTTGGGAGCTCTTGGCTGTGTCTTCCCGGAGCTTTTAGCTCGCAATGGAGTCAAGTTCGGTGAGGCTGTCTGGTTTAAGGCTGGATCCCAGATCTTCAGCGAGGGTGGTCTTGACTATTTGGGTAACCCAAGCTTAATCCACGCACAAAGCATCTTGGCCATTTGGGCTTGCCAGGTGATCTTGATGGGCGCTGTTGAGGGTTACAGAATTGCTGGCGGGCCACTCGGTGAAGTGACTGACCCATTGTACCCAGGTGGTAGCTTTGACCCATTGGGCTTGGCTGATGACCCAGAAGCTTTTGCTGAGCTTAAGGTTAAGGAAATCAAGAACGGTAGGTTGGCTATGTTCTCCATGTTTGGTTTCTTCGTCCAGGCCATTGTTACTGGCAAGGGACCATTAGAGAACTTGGCTGACCACTTGGCTGACCCAGTCAACAACAATGCATGGGCTTATGCAACCAACTTTGTCCCCGGAAAGTGAACTTAGGATGAGAGAAAATTTTCTGTTTTCGGTTTGTTGCCAGTTATGGGATGTAAATTTGTGTGATCTAATGGAATCATAATTTGAATTGAGCTTGCTGAAATTTGCTTTCTTACTTTCCTCTTCTGCTTTCAACAAAAAAAAAAAACCAATATCAGTGGTAATAAATCAACTTCTTGAGTTATAAAATGCATAGATAGTAGGACTGGAATTGTGTTTGGATCGAATCGGATTTTATCCGAGTTATAATAAATTCGAATCCGATAGAAAGTTTGATTTGATAACAGTTCCGAATTTGATAGAGAATCCGATTTGATAATAAATCCGATAGTATATTTAATTTGATAACAAACTTGATTCGATAATGGATCTGATTCGAAAAATTGACCCGAAAATTTATAAATTCATAATAATTTTATCGAATCGAATCAGATAACTTAAAATTCAAATCAATTTTATCAAATCGGATCCGCTATCGAATCGGATCCACTATCGGATTTATTATTAAATCGGATGTTCTATCGGATTCGGATCTGTTATCAAATTGAATTTATTCGGTTCGTTAAGAGATCCGATTCGATTCTACAGTTATGGGATCAAATCCATTTCTTTGATTTCAAGGTTTCAATATTCCGTAGAGGGTATAGGCGTTTGTCATCTCTAACTACCTCTTGGTTTCTTACACATCAATCACTGTTCAAGAAGAACCGCTAAGGCAAGAATTGAGGTTGTACCTGTGTAAGGCCACGAGGATCGAAGATAGATGGGATGATGAATATGTCTGATGCAGCGTAAATGGAGTGGGAAAGAGACTCATCATACTTCATTATCAGCCGGATATGATAATGATTCTGAAAATGATTTGCAATGCCATCAAATTCTCCCTACAGGAGGGGGAAAAATATAAAATTATTATATCTCAGAGTCCAGAAAATTCAAAATACCAAATCAGTACAATGAAATCACAGAGCCAATACACTGAACAAGAAAGATGAAAGTGGGGAAGGCTTGATTTCAGCTTTAAATGGAATCAGTAGCTAACAATTAGACATATAAAAGCAACCATCAGTGGGCAGTAGTACTACTGGCAGCAATAATTAATAAAAGTTACAACTAATGAATATCTCATAAATGTTCACATCTTAACGAGAAGTATAGGACAGTATTAGGATCATCGGTTGCCATTACGATGCATATGTTAGTGATATACCCTACATCCAATTGGATTTACTTGTAAAATCACACAAACACTTGCAAATGCAAATACTAAAGGGAAAAAATGTGAGAAAAGGGGGAAAGAATGACACTAGTACTAGAGTACTAGACCTACATAGGCTCTATAAGGTTCACTTCTTTGTTTAGAGTAAGACTCTCATTCACACCCTTTTACTACCTTTAATATAAACTGCAAATAAGGATTATATGTTTCTGAAAATAAATAAGTGTAAATTGAACAAACTTGAATGTGTGGCACTGGGATTGAACCAAGAAGTATAAATTTTCTACCCACTCCAATGTTCGATATATTGCGTGTCTAATAAGATGCCCATTTTTCTGTGGCACCGATCTTGTAACACATCCAACCTATTAAATAATAAATCAAGGAGTTGCAAGTAAGAATGCACACACAATTGCAGAGACTATACCAGAGCAGAAAAGGCTGATATGGAATGTAAACTTTTAAGGGGAGCAAAATTTTATGGGCAGTGGTGACGATACAGGGTGTTAACAGAAGAAATTAACAAGGAAAAAGAAAAAGGCATTTCAAATTACAAGCATTTCCTGACAGCACAATCTTTTGTCTGTAATGTAGCTAGACATGTCGTGCTCGTTCACAATTTTAGCCGTGATACACGACAAAGTACCGGTACCTTGTCGTGCATCCGCATGAATTTTTCATGCGGGCATCCGCATAGTAGAAATGCAAGTATGTGATTGAAGTTTTCATCTTGTGATATTCCAAGATATGCATGACTTAAAATGCAGGTGCTACAATAAAGAAATCTTTCCAGGACAAAAAAGTTCCATGACTGATGCATAATGTAGGCCCAATGTGGTAAAAATTAGATGTTGTAACAACAATATGTGGAGCATAGATTCTAATAGAATGTAAGTTGCATCTAAGTTGAAAACTTCAGGAAAACTTACCTTAGAAAATGGTGCCATCTCCCAAACCACCAACCTTAAAAGCGGAAGCAATTAAAATTCCCAAGAACATTATGATAAACTCAAAGTGATGATATAAAGAAAGAAAAGAAAGTGCCAAACTCAGTAAAGCTTACCTTAGCAACTGGTGCCATCTCTACTGCAATATGAATGACATGCAATCCAGAACTAAAATTCAACAAAGTAATAAATTAAAAAAGAGCAGTAATTCACAGAAACTTATTAACACAAATATTAATACCTGGTTGACGATGATGTCAGCTTCAGAAATGTAGATATAGTAGCTTCATGATCATTCTTTTCCTTGAATTTCACGTAAGCATCATGCATACGTCCATCTCTCTTCCAAACCATTCCTCGTAACAGCTCTGCTTCACTGGTTGATATTTTCTTCTCAAGCAACCAGCCATCGATAATAAGCAATAAATGGCTCCAAAATTCCCAAGGCATATCATCCACAGGTTCATCTACCGACCTTTTCTTGCTTTCTTCTTTCAGACTAGTAAGAGTATCTTGAAATTCCTTCACAGATTCTTGATATAATTGAACATAAGAATGAATCTCTTCATCAGACCTTTGAAAACGCTCCTCCAATAATTTTATCTTTTGTTGCATTAGCTCATTATATTGCTGCATTTTCTCCGCTGGTAACTTGTAGACATTAGCTTCATCAAGAGAATCTTCCAACTTATCTACTTTCTTTCGGAGCTCCTGGTTTTGCTATGACACTGAATAGCTTGATCAACCTGTTTAGTTGCTTTATCCAGCAATCCTTGCAAAATTTCAACCTTTTTCATATAAGTCCTTGCGTTCAACTTCTAGAGTAGACAATTTTGAAACATCTTCTAGGGAAGTAGAAAATTTAGATTCTAATCATCTGTATCCTTGACATGATTCTATATCATTCTTTAGGGATAGATTCCCTGTCCTCAACGAATCAATATCCTTGCTAAGAGAATGAATTCCACTATTACTCACCACAAGGTCCTAGTTTGAAAATTTATTTTGATTTTCATAAATATCCAGCTCGCTAGTTTCAGAAACACCCCTATGAGTCAATTCATCCCGTAGCTACTGTAATTGATCTTCCAAGAGTTCCACATGTATCTTTTCTTGGGAAGCAACTCTAATCCGTGCATCAGTTTCAGCGAATCTTATCCCCAAGACGTTAATCTCTCCTTGCAACATCTCCTTCTCGCCTAAAATATAGTGAAGATCTTCAAGTGCTTGAACCCGTACTTGGTTGAGAAGAAGGATATCTGAAAGAAATGTATAATGAGCAATCATACACGAATACAACCAAGGAAGTCATCATTTTCATCAGTTTTCTAATTGGTAAATTACTTGCATTCATTGTACATTTTTTTTTTTGAAAGGATAAAAACTCCGCCGCTAAATCCCAAATTATTACAATGCACCCTTATCCTCGAACCCCGGACTGTCAATCAAGTAATAAATTCTTTGTCATCCAGCCACACCGAGGCTTGCATTGTACATGAAACATACTCAATTACTAAATTAAGAAATGAACACTCAGCAATAAATTTAAATCTATATTTCTAATGTAACAGAGACTTCTTAAACTCAGGCACAATCACACTGCCCAAAGTTTTGATCTTCAGAGTGCTTCACATCAATTAGCTCACTCTCTGTCAAAGCACTTTCAGATTCAGAATCCTCATCACCACTTGGCACCAAATCTGCAATTGTTGGCTGCTGCTGATCAGGTGACCCTTTCTTCACTTGCTTTCTCTTCTTCTGTGAACAGAATCAAATACTATATTAAATACATAATTAACAGTAATATTAAGGTTAATTTATATTCTTATACAATTATAATCTCATTCTAAATTATTTTATACTGTAACTTTTATTTCATAGTATAATATTCTTTATCAAACACAACATCAAATCCCGTAGAATGAACAAAATGACATTAATGTTCTCCCAAAATCTCAGTAATCAAACCATTTTGTTCATGTTTCAATTTATAGACTTCCTCCACACACCAAACTTTTAACCATCCCTACAATCTCACCAGTTGCCTCTCTGCAATTATGTGCCTCACCAAAACGAACCTTCAAAGGTCCGTCCAAGATTTCACTCTTACATATTCAAGTCTGGAATTATTCACTCCCCTTTATCAATCACTAGCCTAGCATGTATTCTAAATGCAATCAAACTATATATACCCTTTCTGTATTTAACAATTTTTAACTCTTCATTTTTTATTTATTTTTTTTGAATCATTAGAAATCTCGCCGCCAAATCATCTTTTCCGAACTTAAATGGAACAGATAAAACCTTCATCCTAACAAAATGAATCCAATGCAGATTTGATGTGGTTTGACAGCCATATAGCTAGTTTTCAACAGTTAGATCCCTAAGTTTAGGGCTCTATATAAGTTCTTAAAATATGACTATTATCGATAAATAATGAGAAATATATAAATATTATTAAACTTGAGAACCTTTTTTTCTGAACAAATTTTGGGACATCATCTAGCTGCCAATATACTAAGAAGTTTGAATTCAGATACGTAATTCGGAAACTTTACGATACAGATGTGTAGATACAATTTTTTTTTTTTTAAAAAAATGATACGCAAATACGTGTATATATATAATTACATGTATTTGAATACATTAAATATATAGTGCAATTTGATTATATTAACATATAGTTTAATAAAACAAATTTATATATATTAAAAGTTTTAATCCCATTATCTTATTTTCAATAATAAAACTATAGTAATCAACTATTACCACATTTGTGTGGGAGTTGGGTACCGTTTCGAAAATTATTGGGAACAAAATTTTAATACTCGAAATTTTTGATTCTCAATCGGGAATTTCCGAACCCAACTCAAACCTAAAATTGCTCACCTGTATGATAAAGTCTTTTGGATTATATTAATATTTTATAGTCTATTAATATTAGATTAGTGATATCGGCTCAGTAAGACAGTAAGTCATTTCTTATGTGATTAATCGTGGACACTAATCCTATATTTTTTCTGTGTGGACCGAAGAGAAAGAGGGCTCGAAACAACTTTAACTGTGACTTATATTAGGGGTGGTAATTTGGGTCATGATTCATTTATTCGTTCGATTCGATTCGATTTAAAGCGAATACAGGTTTGAAAAAATGGATTCGTTTAATAAATGGGTCAATTCGATTCGATTCGTTTATTAAACGAATCGAGTACGAATTTAAGCTTATGAATTCGTTTATTCGTTTATGATTCGTTTTATTATTTTTATTTACTAGTTCTTGTTAATTTTCAATTAAGATTCGAGAAATTATAACTAATTATCATATAAAGTAATATTTTCGATATTTTGTGAGATATTTTTAGTAAATATATTAATTACATATTTCATATGTATATATTTATGAATAATTAATGTAAATTAAGTGTGGTCAATTATTTTATTAAATAAACGAAACGAATACGAATCCTGATATTATAATTCGTTTAATAAACGAATTGAATACAAATCCATCACATTTTAATTCGATTCGTTTAGGATTCGATACAAATTCAATTCGTTGATTCGTTTTGCCACCCCTAACTTATATAAGCGAATCTATTGAGGGATATCATTGATTATTCAAAAGATTTAAAAAACAAAAATTCTTAGAACAAGAAAATGTATGCATAATTTAAGATAATCTACTTAGAAAATATACATATCCAACCATAAATCTTAAAAATACGAGTCGTATAAAAAAAATATTATGAAATCGAATAATCCAATTCGTCACAATTTCGATATAAAATGATTCGATTTGTTTCAGTTTCTACCAACTCGTAGAAATCGAATAATCTAATCCGTCACAATTACGATGAACAAAATGGATGATTTTTTCTCGAATATAATGGCAATTATCGCCATTAGCGTTTCAATTTTCCTAATTCGTCTTCTACACGTTCTCTATTTGACTGGAAAACCTCGCCGCATCAAATCTACTCAGCCGCTCTCCACTCTCATTGTTTTAGGCTCAGGTAATTAACAAGTCTTTTTTTTAAAAAAAATATTATTCATCTATGTTTATTATCAATTTATTGTTTTTTTATTCGAAATTTTATATAGGCGGACACACGGCGGAGATGATGAATCTCTTGTCGGTGTTGCAAATGGATAGGTTTACGCCGCGATTATACATCGCAGCTGCTACTGATAATATGAGTCTCCAAAAGGCGCGGGTCTTCGAGGATTCATTGCTAGACGAAGTAGGTTGCTTGATGATTACATTCTTTCTAAAATTTGATATTTTTTTTTTGTTCCTGTTATTTGTTCACTGTTTGAAGGCTCTGAGAATTTGTGATTATTGAAGTTGAAATGATTATTGATTTGGTATTTGATAACTTACTCATTGAGGGTTTTTGAGGTGCACTTGACTGAGACATTTGTTATAGGTCTGTAAATTTGTTGAAGCCGAAATAGTTGATCTCTCAAAATGAAAACTTTTGTCTAAGGTTAAAATGCAATCTTTTTAGAGATGATCTATTTGTAGAATTTTGTCCAAGGCTAACTGTTAAATGTTGGAATGGAGGAGAAACTTATTTACGAATTTTGTCTAATGAGTTGCGCTTAACGGTGGGGTTGCATCTCTTTTTTCCTTGTGTACATGTATTTTATTTAATCTTTTCCTGCATTAGTGGTTTCTCTTTTTTCTAGAAGGTAATTGACTAAATTGGTTGTTACTGCAGAAATCGATCAAGGGGTCCTCCGCACAGTTCGTGCAGATCTATAGAAGTAGGGAAGTTGGACAGTCATATATAACCTCTGTTTGGACAACTTTACTTGCTATCGCTCATGCGCTGTGGCTGATGATTAAAATCAGACCACAAGTGGTAATGAATTTTTCCCTTTACCTCTTGTGTTTTCTTTTAGTTGTCGAAATAGTTACTTTGCGACATGCTTAAAGCTAGTTAGTAATTATCAAGTTTCCTCTCACTCTAGGTTCTTTGCAATGGCCCTGGGACTTGTATTCCTCTGTGTGTGATTGCCTTCTTATTTAAGGTGTGATGAACTTCCATCTGAGCCTCTGTTTTCTATATCATGCGAAGTTGATGGTATTGGAGTTCCTACTTCCTCGTTTAACATTCTCAATGTTGCCTATAGGTCACTGGAATTAGATGGTCATCCATCTTTTATGTCGAGAGTATAGCAAGAGTGAAAAAGCTTTCTCTAAGTGGCTTGCTTCTGTACAAGTTACATATAGCTGATCAATTCTTTGTGCAATGGCCACAACTACAGAGAAAATATCCTCGAGCTCACTTTGTTGGCTGTCTCATGTAGTTGGCTGCCATGCCTTTGAAATTATTGCTTCAGCATTTGCACAGGATCATGATGATGCCTTTCTGTCGATAGGATCTGAACACACTTACCCGGCAAGTAGGTCTGCAACCCTTCCAACTAAATTAGTCGCCTTTCTAGGCTCACTCATGGGAAAAACCAATTACTCGTGTTCCTGTCTCTCTTATATTATGTATGTGTAAGCTGGCATGGTACCATGTAAACTTTTTATGATTTTGTTGCGGTGCAACCTACCGATTTTAAGTTATTCTAGTTGCACCATAGTTAAGTCTCAAAGTTGCTCACAAGTTATTGCGGGTGAGATCCGATAATCCCGTTGTAGTGCAAGAACCTTCATTTGCTTGTAAGTTTGAATTTATTCTTCTTCTTTTTTGGAAAATGACAAATGTGATTATGTGAATAGGTGGAAACTCCACGGTGGAAATAGTGAAATTACAGTTACTCATTTGGTCATCAGCTTTTTCCCTTTGAAATTACACCAACATTTCTACCATCACTCTTGGTATTCAAATTGTCTGGATATTAGTTTTAGATATATGAAGCCAACACCACGACAATGATTTTTATCCCCTCATTTTATTGCGGAAGAAGTTCATAGCTAGAATCAGAACAATGCGCAAACCCAGAACACTGCAAGTGTTTCTCCTTCTAAAATCTTTCTGTAGGAGAGCTTTGACTGGTGCTTTTTATTCTTATGAAAGTGGATTATGTATCCGTTTTCTTTTCAAGGAAATGAGAAATAGAAAGCCTATGTGAATTGGTTGCCCAATTACGCTGCTAGAAAGAGCTTTTAAAGCATATATACATATTCGTAACAGCTGATAAAGTTCAATGGAGAGGTAATGAAAGCAATCTTCTTCATTTTTTTTCCCTGGTTACAGCTTTGCAACTGGGGATCTTATGGATTACAGCATAAATGCAGAACTCTAAAACATTTTACTTCAGAGTTCAGATAGCTTAAGGCTTTCCTGGTTTATTTAAGCCCATTTTAGAACATTTCTCAATCATAAAGCCATTGACTCTCAGGAGAAGCAGCTTGGGAAACTACATTGACTCTTCTATTATTTGTCTTGGACTTCCTGTCATCAAGATGATGCTGGTAGACAAATGAAAGAAAGCCCCATATAGCCAACACCATGGAAATTACTTTCAAGCCATTCATTTTGTCATGGAAAAAGACGACTGCTAGGACTGGAACAATGGGCAAACCTACAACACTTATGGCATTTGCGAAGAGCGAAGAGGTATCGAAAATCAATCCTATTGAGCCAACAGTAAATATCTCCCAGCTTATAGCAGTCCAAACCAGAGTCATGATATAAGATACTTTCCCTGATTCGTATTCATTCATTTCTCTGTTTAAACTCATCCACCCTCTGCTAGCGAAAAGTCCCACCAGAGTTGCACAGCTCGCAACAAAAGACGGATAGATGATCATATCCAAGATTGCTGCAAACGTTTCCCTCTTTACAACCTTTTTGAAGGCGAGTTGCATAAGGGAAAGCTGCAATCCAGTTCCAGCTGATGCGCCAACAGTGCATATGAATCCGATTGCGTATTTTTGTTTAGACATTCGAACAGTTGTGCTGTCAGAGTTGTTTTGGAAAACGAGGAGAGCGGAGGAGAAGGTGAGGAGGACTATCGAATTGATTATGTATTGAGTGAACCTGTGTTTGTTGAGGATGAAGGAGAATAAAGAATTGAAGGCCAATTGCGACACAGTGATGAGGGAATATGTTGAAACTGGGAGATAGCGGAGTCCAATTGAATACAGAAAGCTGTTTGCTGCTATGAGTATGCCAAGAGTGACATAGACTGCAGCTAGGATAAAGAAAGAAGGTGGTTTTGTCTGGATAGTTTCTTTGTTAGGATTTTTACTACTTAATTGAAAGCAGTAGTAAGGAAGGAGAATTGGGAAGCCTCCAAATTGTGCAAGTGTTGATAACCATTGGCTGTTTCCACCTTTTTCATAGTAATTTCTTCCCAAGAGAGTAGCTGCTGCCTGGCCAGAGAGAGCAAATAATGCATGGATCCCTATCCGAATCCACCTCCAATAGTTTCTTGAATGATTGTTACATAGCACTGGTATGTTTGGTTCTTTATCTCCTTCAGCTGTCAAGATCACAGATAAAAAGTAATAACTAAAAGCAAAAGATGAATAAGCTAGAGATGTCACTAAAGCATAATAAAATGCTAGTAAGTATTATCAGAAAATTAACTTACCCATTTCTAGGAACTGTACTTGAATTTCTTCCATATGATAAATGAAATTTTTTTTATTGATTCCAGCAGGTTCTGTTTGGTTGGCTGAATGGAATGGAATGGAAAGCCAAAAGGAAAGGAATGAAAAAGGGGATGGGGAATAAAATGGAGGAGTGGAGTCCTCAACCAATAGTATAAAACAAATAAGTGTATTGTGTGTGTATATATATTTTCATGATATTACCTTGTCCTGAGGCGAATTCAGGATGTGCGTTTCATATAAAAATATGAGATAATCGGATGTTTTATCTGCTTTGTTTTAGTCTGAAAAGAGTGATTTGACGGTAGGATTTCCAACGATTTTAAATATATATATATATATATATATATATAAAGATCGTACACAAAACAGTGTTAAACAGAACCGATTAACCGATTAACGTGTTCATTCATCTTTTATTTATATATATAAAGAGTGTTTTGTAAGCAAGTGTATCATTGTCATAAATAATATTATCACCGGAGCTAATAATTGTAAGCTGAGTCACTGATGTTGATTGAGGGGTGGCTATTTATTTATTTATTTTTAATCTTACCTTGCAAAGGAGACAGAAGTAATCAGTCTGCCTTTAAATATTGACTACCACATACAAGACAAGACAAGCAATAATGGGAAATATGGAATGTTTTATTTTGAAACCATTGGCCAAAACTAAGAATAAACGGCCTGAATCTGTTTTGCTCAGCCTGTTATCTTTATATATATATATATATATTTATTTATTTATTTATTTTAGTGGGATAAATTTAAATTATTTCATTATTTTTTTTCGATTTGAGCCCACTAGCAGTTAGCACACGTTGGTCTATTGTGATTAGTTAGAGTTAGAGAAAATCAATTGAAATATTGTCAGAACATTGATTTTCTCTTCCATTTTCTTAGTAAACAAACAAGCCAAATATATCCATAATCCATATACTGTTTTCTATAAGTGACGACATTAGTGTTTATCAAAACCAAATGAACAAAAAAGGTTATATATATATATATATATATATATATATATAATATATATATATATATATATATATATATTTGAGAAACAACCAAAAGGAAAATATTACAAACAATAATTGCGATTTAGCATGTTCAGCTTCAATAAAGGAGTTAAAAGGGAAGCCAAGAAATGATACGGAAACAGAACCTCCTGACTCCATGCCGACAGAAACGGCACAATTTTTGTCTTTCCTTTGTAACATTAACAAGAGGGGATAGCTGCTGCCTGGTCAGATAAAGTTTATGGATATTGAATCTAAAAAAATTAATACACATTAGGAAATAGGAAATAAAAAATCCTATCTTTTATCTGCATGCTTCCTAAAACTCAGGGTCGCCGCTTATGATTCCTTATTCGGATCCGGATCCAATAGTTTCTTGATCGGTCACATTCCCTTGCTCTGGTAAACTTGTTTGTTTATCTCCTTCAACTATCAAGAAAACACATCAAAATATCAACCAGATCATGAGATAAAATAAGCAAAGAGATGACAACTAAACCGGCTCGAATCTTATGATCACATCATATGTCTCTATAATTTATGTTAGAACAATTTGCACAAATAAGAAAGATATTATCGTTCACCAAGATACAAAAAGTGAAACTGGGTTGAGTCGCAGATTAGGTCGCTCTCTTTAAGACGTTTCGCGGCTCTGCCCAGAAAATTGTGCTAGCAGTAATCGGTCCTGACATCCTCAGGATAAAACAGCCCAGATAAACATTGTATCAATCGGTTAGCACTTAAATCCGATTGGAATACTCACACCCAACACAAAAAATTATTGCTCGGAATCTTAAAAATGGAAGAGAAATTAAGCAGAAACTCTCGGCTTTATGGAAATTGTTGTTATTTTTTCGTTGTTTGCTCTCGGCTCTGTTCCTTTTCTTTTGTTTCTATCACCCACACTTTTTTAGCAAGAGGAAATATGTTTATATAGGAAAAATTTGAGGTAAGTAATAAATTCAATTTTGATCTCCAATTTTAAATGTTGGGGATTAACTCTTCTTTAAGGTTAAAATTAAGGAAAAAAACGTTTACAAATTAAAAAATTGAAGAATCAGTTTTGAGATTTAATTTTTTTAAACGTTGGACAATAAAAAAAACGTTTAAGAAAATTAAATCAAACATTTAAGATTCAATTAAAAACGTGTTTAAATAAAAATAAATGGATTTGCTGGAAAATTAAGGAGCATAAATGTAATAATTTTTTCATTCAAAACATGTAAGTCATGTAATTCCCATTTATTGAAATTCAAATTTTACAACAATCCCCCACTTGAATTTTAATAAAACATTTTCATCGAGCAATATGATATAAGATCGTGCATAAATAAAGGTGTCTATCGACTTGAACATTTACATACTGTTGACGATTCAGATTATACTAGAATAACTCGTAGTTTTGAACTCTATCTCCGACAACGTTATACACACAAACCTTTCAGGGTGTAGTCAAAAGCCCAAGCATTACGGTCGTGCTCGTATATCCCAGTACAATGAATGCTCTAAAAATTTTTGCCTAAATTTTCATAAGAAGCGGTCTCACTTCTACATTCACATAGGTTTGTGTAAAATGTGAAGTCTTGTCGTCCGTTGGATAAGGGACACGTGGCGCAATCCTTGCCGTTGTCCCAATTACATGTATTTGCTCATCATATATAAAGGCTACTTAGGTTGAGTATTAGGTAGAGGTTTTTCATTATTTGTATTCCCTTATTTTGGCTAAGTGTTGAGCCTTGTTCCTTAGTCCAAGTTAGTGTAATCTTCAATTGGGAATTTGAGAGATTGACACCTTTAGAGATTAGGGTTTGTGAGATTTGGGGAATTACAATTTGTAAACGGATTCAAGATTCCGTGTGTAATCTTGAAATTGCTTAGTGCAACGAGCTCCCTATTCCGGAGTTCAACGTGGATGTAGTCGGGAATTTTTCCGGCGAACCACGGTAAAAATCGTGCATTCTTGATTGATTGGTTTGACGAATTTTGCAACATAATTAACAGTTTGTTTATCAAGAGTACTCATGTAGCTAGGTACTCCACTCTATATAGAGTATAGAACACATTAAGAGTTAAATAACTTATCATTCTATCGCTTCAGGATATCATGCTCTCAGAATGGAACTCACAAATAAAATAATAGCATGATTCATCATCACTTCATGACTTGTTATTACCCGTTGAACCTATTTTTTGGGATCTCCAGTCTATTAGGTCGGGTTACCATCATAAGTGACTGTCTAATGTCAATAGTCTCATTCTTTTCTAGGTATTGTATATCTTCTCTTTTGCTAGTCTTTTTATCAAATGATCAGCTAAATTATCACCAGTCCATACATGATCCATTCTTACAGCTCCAAAAGAGAGGTATTCTCTAACTGTACTGTGTATCTACAATCTCTTACTGTTATAATAACAGTTCTGAATATTTACAATAGCCGCAGTACTATCACAATGGATCAAGACAATTGGTATCGATCTCTCCCATAAAAGGGGTATTTAATAGCAAGCTTCTTAATCAAGCTGCTTCTTCACAAGCTGATGCTAGTGGTATCATCTCAGACTCAAGGAAATATATTTGTTGGTAGCGTTGGAATCATCTGAAAGGGTGTTCCAATTAACGTCGCTATATCCTTCAAGGACATCGGAAAACCTATGATAATGTAATTTTAGGTTCATTTTCCTTTTCGGGTACCTTATAACCTTCTCAATAACATGTCAATGCTCATACCATGTCTACTAATAAATCTACATAGTAATCCTACGACATATGCAATGTCAGGTCAAGTGTAATCAAAACATAACGTCAGTTACTAATGTTGTTCGCATACTTAGATTATCTAACATTGTTACCAATGATCTTAAATAACTTTAAACAAGATTTATAAGGAGTACATGCAAATTTATTATTAGACTCTATTTTTTTTACCTAGTAATTTTAATTCCGAGAATTACATTAGTTTCTTCTAAGTTTTCATTACAAATTTAGAAGACAACATATACTTTAACAGACTTAACAACATGCATATAGAAAAATAAACATATCAATATATAAATATTTCACATGTTGTTTTCAAACTTTATAATGCATGTATTTTTCACTTTCAATCACTTTAAACCATGAGTAAAACATTAGAGGTAGAACTCTCACTATTTTCAATTTATCATTGGAGGTCGAGCCCCCACTATTTCTTAATTAAAAGAATTTTTTTCTAAAATAATATGTTCATATAAATCATAAAATTTATATGTTTCTATTAATGTTATACCTAAAGTTTTAGGTTTTCAAACCTTTCATATTTCAATTCATAACATTTAAATTTCACATCACCAGTTTCAGCCGCTATAGTGGTTTGAGAAACCACTCATCACTTTATCTTATTTACAACTTATACATATAACTCGAACCAAGCATAATCATATCAGACATGATGGAAAACGACAGTGCCTACCCACCATCCCTCGAATCCACCAAACATGTTGATCTCAAAGATCGTAGTAACAAGTTAGTCTTCAGTAAGATTCGCTTTTGGGGCAAAATTTTTTAACCAGTAGTTCCGGGCAAGATGCCATTGTTTGCTACAGTTGTAGCATTTGAACTAACTATTGTTATTTCTTGAGGGAGGTTAGTGCTCGTTCGGGTTATTTCAGTTTTGGTGATTATAGTTCTTGTAGTTCCTGGGGTCATGATCATTCATATTAAACAAATACCAGTTATGCATATATTTAAGACATTCTCAATGTTCCACATCAACACTGAAATTCTTAAAAAGACTAACTGATACAACCAAAATAAATAATAATTTCAAGAACGACATATTTTAATCCAAAATCATTCAAATCGGCAAACGCATGTCCAATTCATTGTAGGCAATATATTCCAAATAATTTCTCAAATAATACTCATATGATAAGTCTAAAAATTTCAGAATATGACATCAGACTATCAACATCAATAATCTATATATTCACTCATATTCTAGCAGCATTGAAAAAAATCCAATAAATAGTTAATAGCCATCAATTAAATTATAAATGTATTTAAATATTTTCTTGTAACTTCATGAAATTGTTGGCAATTTTAAATAACCATCTCTGTAAATTAACAGTCATTTCATCATTGCCTATTCTAGAAGTTCAACAACATCATCAATCTTAAAGTCTCTTCCGCGCTCATATTTAACATAAATGATATTATCAAAATTATATACTTAAACATGCATATTCAAATATCTCTTTCATTCCTCTCACAAGCCTATCAATTCCTTTAATATTCATTTCATGCATAATGTACTTATAATTGTACATTAAGAACAGTAATAAATAATCTTAAGTAAACATGGCAGATAGATATCGTCTTAAAATTGTTAGAACAATTTACACAAATAAGAAAGATATTACCATTCACCAAAATACAAAAAGTGAAACTGGGTTGAGTCGCGGACTAGGTCGCTCTCTTTAAGACGTTTCGCGGCTCTGCCCAAGAAATTGTGTTAGTAGTAATCGGCCCCGACGTCCCCAGGATAAAACAGCCCAGATAAACACGGTCTCAATCGATTAGCACTGAAATCCGATTGGAATACTCACACCCAACACAAAAAACTATTGCTCGGTATCTTAAAAATGGAAGAGAAATTAAGCAGAAACTCTCGGCTTTATGAAAATTGTTGTTATTTTTTTTGTTGTTTGCTCTCGGCTCTGTTCCTTTTCTTTTGTTTCTATCACCCACACTTTTTTCAGCAAGAGGCAATATGTTTATATAGGAAAAATTCGAGCGCAAGTAATAAATTCAATTTTGATCTCCAATTTTTTAAATGTTGGGGATTAACTCTTCTTTAAGGTTAAAATTAAGGAAAAAACGTTTACAAATTAAAAAATTGAAGAATCAGTTTTGAGATTTAATTTTTTTAAACGTTGGACAATAAAAAAAATAAAAAACGTTTAAGAAAATTAAATCAAACATTTAAGATTCAATCAAAAACGTGTTTAAATAAAAATAAATGGACTGGTACATGTTGCTGGAAAATTAAGGAGCATAAATATAATAATTTTTTCATTCAAAATATGTAAGTCATGTAATTCTCATTTATTGAAATTCAAATTTTACAACAATCCCCCACTTGAATTTTAATAAAATATTTTCATCGAGCAATATGATATAAGATCGTGCATAAATAAAGGTGTCTATCGACTTGAACATTTACATACTGTTGACGATTCGGATTATACTAGTATAACTCGTAGTTTTGAACTCTATCTCCGACAACGTTACATACACAAACCTTTTATGGTGTAGTCAAAAGCCCAAGCATTACGGTCGTGCTCGTATATCCCAGTACAATGAATGCTCTAGAAATTTTTGCCTAAAATTTCATAAGAAGCGGTCTCACTTCTACATTCACATAGGTTTGTTTATCAAGAGTACTCATGTAGCTAGGTACTCCACTCTATATAGAGTGTAGAACACATTAAGAGTTAAATAACTTATCATTCTATCGCTTCAGGATATCATGCTCTCAGAATGGAACTCACAATTAAAATAATAGCATGATTCATCATCACTTCATGACTTGTTATTACCCGTTGAACCTATTTTTTGGGATCTTCAGTCTATTAGGTCGGGTTACCATCATAAGTGACTGTCTAATGTCAATAGTCTCATTCTTTTCTAGGTATGGTATATCTTCTTTTTTGCTAGTCTTGTTATCAAATGATCAGCTAAATTATCACCAGTTCATACATGATCCATTCTTACAGCTCCAAAAGAGAGGTATTCTCTAATTGTACTGTGTATCTACAATCTCTTACTGTTATAATAACAGTTCTTAATATTTACAATAGCCGCAGTACTATCACAATGGATCAAGACAACTGGTATCGATCTCTCCCATAAAGGGGTATCTAATAGCAAGCTTCTTAATCAAGCTGCTTCTTCACAAGCTGATACTAGTGGTATCATCTCAGACTCAAGGAAATATATTTGTTGGTAGCGTTGGAATCATCTGAAAGGGTGTTCCAATTAACGTCTCTATATCCTTCAAGGACAGCGGAAAACCTATGATAATGTAATTTTAGGTTCATTTTCCTTTTCGGGTACCTTATAACCTTCTCAATAACATGTCAATGCTCATACCAGGTCTACTAATAAATCTACACAGTAATCCTACGACATATGCAATGTTAGGTCTAGTGTAATCAAAACATAACGTCAGTTACTAATGTTGTTCGCATACTTAGATTATCTAACATTGTTACCAATGATCTTAAACAACTTTAAACAAGATTTATAAGGAGTACATGCAAATTTATTATTAGACTCTATTTTTTTTACCTAGTAATTTTAATTCCGAGAATTACATTAGTTTCTTCTAAGTTTTCATTACAAATTTAGAAGACAACATATACTTTAACAGAATTAACAACATGCATATAGAAAAATAAACATATCAATATATAAATATTTCACATGTTGTTTTCAAACTTTATAATGCATGTATTTTTCACTTTCAATCACTTTAAACCATGAGTAAAACATTAGAGGTAGAACTCCCACTATTTTCAATTTATCATTGGAGGTCGAGCCCCCACTATTTCTTAATTAAAAGAAATTTTTTCTAAAATAATATGTTCATATAAATCATAAAATTTATATGTTTCTATTAATGTTATACCTAAAGTTTTAGGTTTTCAAACCTTTCATATTTCAATTCATAACATTTAAATTTAACATCACCAGTTTCAGCCGCTATAGTGGTTTGAGAAACCACTCATCACTTTATCTTATTTACAACTTATACATATAACTCGAACCAAGCATAATCATATCAGACATGACGGAAAACGACAGTGCCTACCCACCATCTCTCGAATCCACCAAACATGTTGATCTCAAAGATCGTAGTAAGAAGTTAGTCTTCAGTAAGATTTGTTTTTGGGGCAAAATTCTTTAACCAGTAGTTCCGGACAAGATGCCCTTGTTTGCTACAGTTGTAGCATTTGAACTAACTATTGTTATTTCTTGAGGGAGGTTAGTGCTCGTTCGGGTTATTTCAGTTTTGGTGATTATAGTTCTTGTAGTTCCTAGGGTCATGATAATTCATATTAAACAAAGACCAGTTATGCATATATTTAAGACATTCTCAATGTTCCACATCAACACTGAAATTCTTAAAAAGACTAACTGATACAACCAAAATAAATAATAATTTCAAGAACGACATATTTTAATCCAAAATCATTCAAATCGGCAAACGCATGTCCAATTCATTGTAGGCAATATATTCCAAATAATTTCTCAAATAATACTCATATGATAAGTCTAAAAATTTCAGAATATGACATCAGACTATCAACATCAATAATCTATATATTCACTCATATTCTAGCAGCATTGAAAAAAATCCAATAAATAGTTAATAGCCATCAATTAAATTATAAATGTATTTATATATTTTCTTGTAACTTCATGAAATTGTTGACAATTTTAAATAACCATCTCTATAAATTAACAGTCATTTCACCATTGCCTATTCTAGAAGTTCAACAACATCATCAATTAAAGTCTCTTCCGCGCTCATATTTAACATAAATGATATTATCAAAATTATATACTTAAACATACATATTCAAATATCTCTTTCATTCCTCTCACAAGCCTATCAATTCCTTTAATATTCATTTCATGCATAATGTACTTATAATTGGACATTAAGAACATTAATAAATAATCATAAGTAAACATGGCAGATAGATATCGTCTTAAAATTGTTAGAACATTTACACAAATAAGAAAGATATTACCATTCACCAAAATACAAAAAGTGAAACAGCCCAGATAAACACGGTCTCAATTGATTAGCACTGAAATCCGATTGGAATACTCACACCCAACACAAAAAACTATTGCTCGGTATCTTAAAAATGGAAGAGAAATTAAGCATAAACTCTCGGCTTTATGAAAATTGTTGTTATTTTTTTCGTTGTTTGCTCTCGGCTCTGTTCCTTTTCTTTTGTTTCTATCACCCACACTTTTTTCAGCAAGAGGCAATATGTTTATATAGGAAAAATTCGAGCGCAAGTAATAAATTCAATTTTGATCTCCAATTTTTTAAATGCTGGGGATTAACTCTTTTTTAAAATTAGGAAAAAAAAAAAAAAAACGTTTAAATTAAAAAATTGAAGAATCAGTTTTGAGATTTAATTTTTTTAAACGTTGGACAATAAAAAAAATAAAAAACGTTAAGAAAATTAAATCAAACATTTAAGATTCAATCAAAAACGTGTTTAAATAAAAATAAATGGACTGGTACATATTGCTGGAAAATTAAGGAGCATAAATATAATAATTTTTTCATTCAAAATATGCAAGTCATGTAATTCCCATTTATTGAAATTCAAATTTACAACAATTTATAAACGTAAATGTGATTTGTTGAAAATTTATTTGCAACAGGACCTTTAACACAAGAGCTTAGAATACAATTAAATGAATTAATCGGATGATCCAGGGAGCGTACCTGATTTAGAATCCATATCTGCAGCGGAAATTTCTGTAGATCTATTGATTTGTTGCACTGAGGAGATCACCCTCTGCTCCCCACTTCTTGATGGTGAGAAACTTACTCTCCCTGATTAAGCTTTCCTTATGCCTTAATTTCTCCTTATGAAAGCTTATGCTTTCTTTCTCTCTATTTTCTTTCTTGCAATTGCTCACGGCAATTTCTCTAACCACACAGCACACATACTTACACATATGCTTTTCTTTATATATCAACAAAGGTGATAAGAGTGATGAGGTGTGAAGCTTATCAAATAAGCTTCACATCAATTCATTACTTTAATAATGCATTAATAATGCATTAATAAGTCATTTTCATCAATAATAGAGAGAGATTAGATTAATCAAGGCAGCTTATTGAGTAAGCTATGTAGGGGAGTGAGAGTGAGACCTTAGCTCACTAATTTATGGAGTGTAACGGGCTCACCCATCAAAAGCCCATAACAAATCCAGAGCCCGCTCTAATATCCACACATCAAATAATATAGAGTTGCAGCCCACTTTATTAGATCAAACAATTGGGCTTCACAGTTTCTATTACAAAACCAATTATCTTAGCGCTTTATATTAAAACCTATATCACAATTAATATAAGCCCATAATTAGAATAAAATATTCTAACATTCTCCCACTTGGGCGATATCAATTGTGGATGTTTTAATGCTAAGAAAACTTTATGGATCCGATATTGGTTCAGAAACAACTCTAGTAAACCATTCCGTCCAATAAGATCGTAGATATAGAATCATGGTGGTACCTACATTATAATGCAACATAGTTCCTTCCATGGTCACATATATCAAACAACCTTATCGACATGAACAAGATGTGATAGAGCAGTAAGATACAATATCACCCACTTTATGATCTAAAAATACATGTGCTATTTTCTCTTATCGGTCCCCAATTTCTCTACCTTATGCAGCCCAGGCCACATGAGAAATCAAGGCTTAAATATAAGCATGTATGTCTTTTATTATCCCAAGATAAACTTTATGTGTCACAAGACATACCAACAAGGCTTTATAACTTTATGCCCCAAGCCAATGCTTATGATTGACACCCATCATAAGACTTTACACAATGATATATCAAACAATAAACATAAATATCTTCCAATGAAGATGCACCTTTATAGATAATCATTGCAAAATACAAAATACATGTACGAATGTACAAACAAAATAACATAGAGCGATGATGCCTCCCACTAACCTAAGGTATCAAAAGACTTTACCAAACCCATACAAGCAACATGCTTTACAAAAACAATGGGTCGAAGACCTTTGGTCAAAGGATCAGCAATCATATCATCTGTACCGATATGCTCCACAAGAATGTCACCTTTCTTAACTAGCTCCTTAATTGTCAAGTATTTGACTTCCATATGTTTTGACCCAGTGATATTTTATTATTTTTGGCAAATAATACAGCTGAAAGATTATCACAATATAACCTTATAGGTCTAGAAATGGAGTCAACAACTGACAATTCTTTAATGAGATTTCGTAGCCAAACAGCCTGTGACGCTGCACCAAAACATGCTACAAACTCGGCCTGCATTGTGGAAGAAGTTACAAGTATCTGCTTGACACTTTTCCAAGATATAGTTCCATCTGCTAGCATAAACACATATCCTGAGGTAGATTTCCTATCATCTGAACAACCAGCAAAGTCAGAATCCGAATACCCTACTAGTTCAAGATTCTCAACATTTCTGTATGTCAACATGTAATCTTTAGTCCCCTTAAGATACCGAAAAACTCTCTTGGTAGCAGTCCAATGTTCCTTTCCGGGATTAGATAAAAATCTTCCCAGTACACCAACTGCAAATGCAATGTCAGGTCTAGTGCATACCTGTGCATACATCAGGCTTCCTACTGCACTAGCATATGGCACTGCCTTCATGGACTCTCTCTCAACCTCATTCTCAGGTGACTGTGCCAGGCTCAATTTATCACCTTTAGCAATTGGCACATCCCAAGATTTACAATCATGCATACTGAATCTCTTCAGTATCCGCTCAATGTATGCTTTCTGAGAGAGACCTAATACCTTTTGAGTTCTATCTCTGTGGATTTCAATACCCAAAACAAATGATGCTTCTCCAAGATCTTTCATATCAAAATGTCTAGACAATGACTGCTTTACCTCATGCAGCATTTCTAGATCGTTACATGCAAGCAAAATATCATCTACATAGAGAATGAGAAAGATATATTTGCTCCCACTGATCTTGATATATATGCATCTATCAACTTTACTTTCCACAAAGCCTAAAGAGGAGATTACATTGTCAAACTTTAGGTACCACTGCCGTGAGGCTTGTTTCAAACCATAAATAGACTTTTTAAGTCTACAAACAAGATGGTCTTCACCATCTTTCTGAAAACCTTCAGGTTGTTCCATATAGACCTCTTCGCTTAATTCTCCATTGAGGAATGCAGTTTTAACATCCATCTGATGTAGCTCTAAATCATAATGAGCTACTAGTGCCATGATTACACTAAATGTATCTTTAGAAGATACATGAGAAAAAGTTTCAGTATAATCAATTCCTCCTCTCTGAGTAAATCCTTTGGCAACTAATCTGGCCTTAAACCTCTCAATATTCCCTTTGAAGTCTTTCTTGGTCTTATAGACCCATTTACAGCCAATAGGTCTACAACCTTCAGGTAATTCAACAAGCTCCCACACACCATTATATCCCATAGATTGCATTTCATCTCTCATTGCATTCCACCATAGATCAGATTGAGAACTAGAAACAGCTTCTTTAAAAGTTGTTGGATCAGTGCAATGACTTATGTCATAATCAATCTCATTTAGATAAACTTCATAATCAGAGGGAACAACAGACCGCCTTACCCTGGTTGACCTTCTTAATGGAACCTCTGCAGCTATATCCTGTAATGGCGGAACCTCGTTTATTTGTATGGGTTCCTCCTCCATAACTGGATTAGTCGCAGGTGTAGGTTCCAAGGTCTCAGACTGTATGGGTATAGGTATATGAACCATTCTGGTCTGTTGTCCTTGATTTGAGACTTCTGTATGATTATCATTATCAGCCACATAAAATTCCAAGAACTTAGCTGTTTGTGATTCTACAATCCTATAACCCCCTTCTCTACAGTAAAATCTGTAGCCTTTAGAATGATCAGGGTATCCTATAAATAACAACGAGTAGATCTGGATTGCAATTTACCTTCAGTGGGATTATAAAGGCGTACTTCTGAAGGACATCCCCAAACACGGAGGGACTCATGCTAGGTTTCCTACCAGTCCATATTTCAAAGGGTTCTAGAAACAGACTTACTTAGGTAACTCTATTAAGGATATATAAGTTTCTAACAGATCTCAGACAAAACCTTATGACGCAGGATATATAGGCCGTTTTAATTGCCTCACCCCAAAGGAAGTCTGGGAGATTAGTTTAGACATCATACTCCTTACCATCTCTGAAGGGTGCGATTCCGCCTTTCGGCCACACCATTCTGTTCAGGACTACCTGGCATAGTAAATTGACTTACTATTCCACAATATTCTAAGTATCTGGCAAACGGTCCCTTTATTTGTCCACTGACCCCATGTTTACCATAATACTCACCACCCCGGTCAGACCTAACAATCTTGATAATTTTCCCAGCTGTTTCTCAACTTCAGTCTTGAAGATCTTGAATTTATCAAGTGCTTCAGACTTTCCTTAATCAAGTACAGATATCCATATCGGGAAAAATCATCAATGAATGTTATATAATACTTATTATTGCAAATTGTGGGTGAATAAGGTCCACTTATGTCTGTATGAATAATTTGTAAAATATCGGAGCTACGAGTGGATTCCTTTTTCTTTATTTTGGTTAGTTTACCCTTACAACAGTCAACACATGTTTCTAGGTCACTGAAGTCAAGAGTAGGTAGGATATCAAACTTTATTAACCTTTCTACTCTTTCCCTAGAAATGTGGCCAAGTCTTTTATGCCACAACATGGATGACTTTTCCTTTATTAAGGGTCTTTTGGCAATTTGTTCAACATTATATGAATTGGAATAGACCTCACTTGATGTTAAACAGAGACTGTACAAACCGTATGACAAAACACAATGGCCAACTTTATTGGAGTTGAAATATACAGATACAGAACCTGTATTAAACTCAAAACCATAACCTTGTTTGTCGAGTACAGATACTGATATCAAGTTTCGTCTAAAAGATGGTACATACAAAACACTTGTCAAAACAAGTTCATAATTGGAGTCTAGTTTTAAACAAACATCTCCAACATAATGTACTTCCACCAATTCATTATTGCCAACTACGAGCTTGAACTCATCCTTATTTGGTTTCCTCTTGTTTATGAATCCCTGCAATGTGAAAGCAACGTGATTAGTTGCTCCACTGTCAAGCCACCAAGAACTGGATGTGGCATTAACATAATTGGATTCACATACAACAAAAACCAAGGAGTTACCTGTGCCCATGTTTCTCTAACCAAACTTTATACCTGGAACACTCTGACTTCTTATGCCCTTTCTTTTTACAAAAGAAACATTTAAGTTCTTTCTTGAAGCACTTGTCTGACCAGTTTTATTGTAATTCTGAACATTACCATAAGCTGAAAATTTAGATTTCTTACCTTTCTTGCGAGGCTTAGAAACAATGAGAGCTGCATCTGTATGCCCTGCCTTAAGTTTCTCTTCCTCAGCAACACATATGGCAATGAAATCATTAACATTCCACGGTTCTTCCCTTGAGTTGTAAGTAGTTACAATTGTACCAAACTCTGTAGGCAGAGTATTTAATGCTTGATGGACAATACAATCATCTGGAAGAACGATGTTAAGATTTTTCAGCTTGTTCTGAATATGGACCATCATCAAAATGTACTCCCTAACACCTCCGTTACCATTATACTTCATTGAGTATAATTGCTTCAGAATGGTACCAATTTCTGCATTGATTGAGACTTTATATCTTGCAGATACAGCTGTCAGGAAATCTTTTGCTATAGAGGTTTCTTGAAGACCACTTAGCAAATGCTCAGGAATTGATCTCTTTATAGTCAAATAACACATGCGATTTGACTTATGACATACTGTATGCAGCTGCTTATCCGTATCAGTACTGGAACTATGAAGATCAGATGGCTTAGGAGTATTCATAGCAAGATCAATATCTGCTAATTCCATAGCCAACAACACATCTCTCTTCCACACTTTAAAATTGGAGCCAGTCAACATCTCTATAGTCACAGTGTTGTTGTTAACTGAAAAGGTGACTGAAAAACAAATAACAATGCAATTCTTTAGTTTAAGCACAACACAAGATAATAAATACTCCAAGTCATAAAAGAGTATTATAACAAGAATTTTAGCACATCACTGTATAAACACCTTTGGGCAGAATATACAATATGTAATTAAAAATTCTTCATATAAGACGATTCAGAAACTTATCCAATCCTTGTAAGTTTACCACCTTTGGGTGAATAAACCACTCAAACTAGTCCATTCCCAACCATATGTCTTATATGTAACATTTCTAAAATTTAACATACAATCCACATCTTTGGACAGAAGACTGTACATCAAAAAATAGAAACATCCCTAAAACATGCAAGACCGTCATCACTTAAAAGATTCAATGAAAAAGGTCACTTTGGTGGCTGCAGTTCCACTAAACTCATAAGCAATTCTCACATCGGGATACACCTTATATTATCTTGTAAAATAACCTTTATAATGTAATTTTATTCTTTATAGACAAGGGGCCGAATTGTCCATAAAATTACATTCCTGAATATTGTGACAAAATTGATGAGATAAATTAATTCTTTATATTTATCTTTATGTCACAAATAAATTAATTGCATTGAAATTTTACTTTATGAGAGACAATTAATTCTCTCTAACCAAGTGACAATTTTTTATACCCATGTATAAATTAAAACTTTATAAAGAATTAAAATCTAAATCTTACTTAAATTGTCACACAAAATTAATTATGACTTTATTTATAAATTTTGAGATAAACTGAAATTAAAATGAAGTTCAGGGATCAAATTATAATAGCTGGGGGCCTGTATGCTATTATCCAAGGGACCAAACTGAAATATGACAAAGGGCATTGCTCACGCACGTGCGTATAACACACGCGCCAGACTGGCAACCCCACCAAAATCATGATCAATAATTATTTCAATATATTGGTTGCCTTTTGATGATCAACAGCAGCAACAATACATAAATATTAATATTTTAAAAAACATTAAAGCTAAAATAATTTTGCTGCCTAATCAAAAGTAATCAACTTTTATAATTGTTTGAATATCAACAAAAGGCAGCCAACAACAACGACAAATTCAGCTCCCAATATCTTATCTAGAATTCATTTCATTAAATTTTAGTATTAATAAATCCCAAAATTCACAGATTTGTTATAATAATTAATCCAATAATCCTTATGTGCTTAATAATTGGATCAATTGTTAACAATCATTAACATATCAAAATAATATGGATCTAACAAAAAATCCATCCGAAAAATTCATCAGATTTTTCTTCAACTTAATGAAAAATCCATAGATTCTAAGATTGTGTTCCTGATGCTCTGATACCACATGTTGAAAATTTATTTGCAACAGGACCTTTAACACAAGAGCTTAGAATACAATTAAATGAATTAATCGGATGATCCAGGGAGCGTACCTGATTTAGAATCCATATCTGCAGCGGAAATTTCTGTAGATCTATTGATTTGTTGCACTGAGGAGATCACCCTCTGCTCCCCACTTCTTGATGGTGAGAAACTTACTCTCCCTGATTAAGCTTTCCTTATGCCTTAATTTCTCCTTATGAAAGCTTATGCTTTCTTTCTCTCTTTATAATTTTCTCTCTATTTTCTTTCTTGCAATTGCTCACGGCAATTTCTCTAACCACACAGCACACATACTTACACATATGCTTTTCTTTATATATCAACAAAGGTGATAAGAGTGATGAGGTGTGAAGCTTATCAAATAAGCTTCACATCAATTCATTACTTTAATAATGCATTAATAATGCATTAATAAGTCATTTTCATCAATAATAGAGAGAGATTAGATTAATCAAGACAGCTTATTGAATAAGCTATGTAAGGGAGTGAGAGTGAGACATTAGCTCACTAATTTATGGAGTGTAACGGGCTCACCCATCAAAAGCCCATAACAAATCCAGAGCCCGCTCTAATATCCACACATCAAATAATATAGAGTTGCAGCCCACTTTATTAGATCAAACAATTGGGCTTCACAGTTTCTATTACAAAACCAATTATCTTAGCGCTTTATATTAAAACCTATATCACAATTAATATAAGCCCATAATTAGAATAAAATATTCTAACATGATTGCTCAATGAGACCTCAAGTAATTAATCTTTGAAAACATACAGAAATTTGACTTACCCATGATTTGTCTAAACGCAAATGATTGATGAAATGAGAAAAAAATGGAAAGGAGAATTGGGAAGCCTGCAGGTTGAGCAAATGCTTCCATCCATTTGCTGTTTCCACATTCAACATATATTATATAGTATAATCTTCCGATCGAGAAGTTTGGCCACTGACTGGCCAGCAAGGAGGATCAGTGTATTAAATGACTACTCGTATCCATCACTTCAGATTCTTTCGGGGAAGAAATCTTGAATTGTTTCTGATAGAGGTGGACGCGGTTCAGTTTAATTCGGTTCGGTCGGTTTTTTTATCAACCCTTAGTTTCTGACATATGCATCAATCGAGTTTCTTCTTTGGCTTCCTGGTCAGGCACAAAAAAATGAAGATTCCATTTAACAATAACTGTAGCTAAAACTTAATAGTGTACCATCAACCCAACTTTAAGTTGGCTTGATTATACTATGATTGGACTTGTAACTTATAGATAGATTTTTAAGACATATATAACTTCCAAGTCGAACGTTCAAGTCACTATAACCGCAAAAACATGCATAATTTATAAATAAATCCGTATGGTTCTGAATGTTAGGATTTCAATCGTATATGTTCACAATCACATCTTATGTGGGTAGGTTTCCTATGGGACAAAACTGTGAGGATTAAATTCTCTCTAGGAGTTCCTAGAGCCGACAAATGTGTTTCATAGATATGAGATCGTAGAAATGCACCTTCATAAAAGACATATCTTTTATGAAGGTTCGCGTTAGACACATCCATTACATATAAAATTATCCGCTTTAGGCAAATGCCTTATGAATAATTTTTTGTCATAATCGAATTTATTCATGTAGAAAGAGACTTCCCTCGAGTCCATATGTACATTTCAATTGTAACCTCTGTACCATCATGCCATATTATATATTTCTAAATATGTGGATATATGATGAAGTGAAAAACATTTATAAAAATAAAAGATTTGAATAATAATTTTATTAAATGAACATATATAGCCGAAGTTATGATAATTTAAAACTTTGAATGTCTCATATATCAGTATCCTAAATTAGGAGTCTTCCTAAAGAAACAAATCCGCACGGAATCATGGTCCCAAATCAAACAATCAATTTAAAATTGTACAAACTTAGATCATGATCCTTGATTTTTATTATTTTATTTAATGTTTTCTTTATAATAAGTATTATCGGTCTTATTAGAAAAATATTAGGGAGACAAATAATAGACAAAACATGAACAAAAACATATATAATTAAAGTGTTGTGTTTTATTTTTTTTAAACACAATCAAAATGACATAATTTTAATTATGTTTTTGTCTCATGTTTAACTTTGTTTTATCTCGATACTGTACACATTAATGAGCTAAAACATAATTAAGAAAGAAGTACTGTTCAAATAAATTACCTAATCATTTATTTTAACAATTTTGGGCACAAATCAAATCAATGGACTACTCTAACAGGTGTCTTCTTTTTTTTTTTTTCTTTTTTTTTTTTTAAACCTTTTTAGCTTTTATTTTGGTAACTAAGAAGACTTCCGTTTGGTTATGGACTCTTGGCATATAGCCATACGAAAACTTTTGGTAATATGTAAACAGGGTAATTTGTTTTTTTCACTCTGTTATTGTATAATTATTTTCTCACATTAAGACGGATTAAGTACCTAATCAAATTATTAAAGACGAGGCAATGGAGTGCAAAAGCAATATACGTTTTTGCAATCACTTGATATCTACATCGCCCTTTCCAGAAGTACGGCGTCGTTTTCTGTTTTGTTGGGTGATTTTGATCATGACTAGGGTTTATCATGACCGGGAGAAAATCAACAATACAACGGAGGTACCACATCATCCGTGCAATAATCCAATAATTCATTACCACACGTGTTAAAATATTAAAAAATAACTAAAAAGATTGATATTAAATCATACATATCATTTACTAATTTATTGGTGATACCACATCACTCATGTCTCTGTTGCACCAAAAAATTACTCCAGAATTTTTGCTCTTATAGCTGTAATCCGAAACAGAATGAAAATAATGTCATTTGCAAGAATGTTAAAACATAAGAAAGTTATTATATCACATTTAAGTTGGCAATATGTTTATTGGGTTCTATATTCATCGCTTATGTAAAAAATGCACATATCGAATTATACAATGTTACATTGTTTGGATATTGATTGGGTTACATTTTTATGAATAGGTAAAGCGCAAGTGTTGTTTTTGCATGATTTACTTATGATGATATTTATTTATTTATTTATTTATTTATTTTAAAATCGTTGAGAATTCCGTCGGCAAACCACTATTTTCAAGCTTAAATGGAGTAGGTAAAATCTCCAGCTGTCTCAGACTCTTACAAGAAATACACTCTCTGTATTCGAACTCATAACCTGAAGATCAGATCTTGATCCATACACCACCAAATTACGCCTCTTGAGGACCCTATCATAATTATACTTTCTAAAGAATAATTCGAGAAATCTTTAATCTCCTTGATTTGATTTAATTCGAGAAAAACCACACAACTCCAAAACAACTCAAGATTATACATGTATAATTTAGGCCGTTATTATTGAAAATAAAATAAAAATCTTACTCCGTGATGGTTAATTAATTCTAGTTAGCTGCTTTATTAGACATGATCACACACATATGTAATCATAATATAGGAAGGAAATTCAGGCTCCTAAATGTATATTCTTCAAATTTCTAAGCTACTATTTTTGCCTTTTTTATTTCATGATAGCTGAAAATTGAAAAACTCAGCAGCTGGTCAAACTATACTTAGCATTTCCTGTTCTCGATGGAAGAAGGTCATAAAACTCTCACGTGAGACCGGTGCTTAAATTTATATTAAAAATATTTTAATAATATGTTCAAAAATGCTACTTAAGTAGCATTTTTAAATTGAAGGAAAATTTATATAGTACTGTCCTTATAAGACCATTCAATTAATGAATAACACGTGTTCAGTTATTTTGAGAATGACCAATTAAAACAGAGAAAGAGAAATAATTGGAACACGTGTCATTCATTAAACGACTGATCTTATTGGGACTGTCCTTATATAAGTTTTTCTCCCCAAACCGAATCTAAATCTAGAGCAATATTAAACAAAGAGAATTTAAACTCTCTACAGGTGCAGGCAATACCTCATCTATAGATGACAAAATAAATCCCATATCAAGGCTTACATAAGGCTTACATATATAGATTCTTGTTGGTGGATATTTTACCCTATCCCTAGAGAGTCGAACACCGATCACAAGCTCTCAATATAAAAAATTAGGGGACTGATATTGGGGGATATTTTATCATACCCCTAGTAGAGCATCATAACTAGAGCAGAGTATCATGACCACCCACGACAAATGAGAACGCTGGCCTTAAGTAAGATATCCTCGGGGTGATGAGATCGGTCTAGAAGTGAGATCATCTCCGACGAACCAGCATTATCAATTCAAAAATGATAAACATGTTTACACTTTTACATTAAATAACTACATCTCTCTCACTGTAGCGATCACTGTAGCTACATTGAGAGTGATGTAGTTATTTTATGTAGAAGTATAAGTATGTCTATCACTTCTCTTATCAATTATTTTTGTAACCAATCCATAAATAGTTGTGTCCTTTAAGCCCATTATCCCATTATTTTACGAGAAGTTACTTCCAAATTAATGGGAAGTGAATAGCAAGTTAGTGGGGGTAGTTATGTAAATAGATGGAGCCAAGAAGAGAAAATGGAGGAGAGATTGGATATTGTAAGGAGTCACAAAATGAATATGACTTTCTTTCCATGGACATAGGCCAAGGGCAGAATCATGTATCTCTTTATGTTGCTTATAATTTTTTTGTTCCAACTTTACAAATTCAATGTGTTTTTTGATTATCGGTTACTCTAAAAATCGGCATCAACAATTCTCATAAAATATTACAAACACCAACAGCAGGCCATGCAATCTTTCATAAGTACAATAAGTTTTTTTTTCTTCGTCATCATATATTTTCTCCATATATATTAATTAGAAACTAACATTCCTCAAAAGGCAATACTAAAAATGTCAGAAAATAAAACTAATAAAGTAGTTGACTATACATACATATATATATATATATATATATAGTATAAGTAAGTATCATATCTACAAAGAGGATACGTATGGAGAGAGAGAGAGAGAGAGAGAGAGATTTTCATGGCTCTCTTTTGAAGAAAACTGAGGGAACCATGTCTTGCAAAAGACCATGATCAGGAAGCTGCTCAAGAGGGTTCCCATTATTCTGTTGATTCATCGAGCCTGCAGCAGCAGCAGCAGCACTACTTGCTTGGATATGATGCTGAATGGAAGGCATGTAACTACCCCGCCATAATTCTTGAGAGGCGTCATTCATCGGCGTCGTCGGGGCAAGCAAAGATGAAGATTGATGAAATAACGTCATTCCAGCAGCAGCGTTTCCTCTCAGATTTGTGGGAAGTGGATGGTTATGTTGACCTTCATATGTTGTTATCACAGTTGATGGATCTTCATATGACCTTTCCACTCGCTTCTTCACACCACATTTCTGAGTAGTGCACCTATAATAGCTCCTGAATCATCATAACAAAATTGATGATCCATCGATCAAGTTTAATTAGAAGATTAATTGTGAATAGTTTGATTATAATATTAACCTTAAGAAAATATTTTTGATATGATTTCGAAAACTATCAAATGGGTTATAAATCTTTTTGTGTATAAAGTTGACAAAACTAATTCAATACCTTGGGAAAGGACTATTCTTCACAGCTTTTTGTCCATATTTTCTCCATCGATACCCATCTTCAAGAAAATCAATGTCACTCATTGTCATGAACGCAACTCGTGGTTCCTTCTGCCTTTTTTCTCCTTTCTTATTATCACTAATCTTTGCCTTGCTTCTGTGATCATCAAAATAATTAACCACAAGAGTGCTAATTAAGAGGAGTCAAAGACTTAACACTTGAGATTAACAAACTTACACAGTCTTAGAGCTTTCTGCTCCATGATCTTCAGACCCTTTTGGTAATTGCACTTGCACATCTTTCTTAGTACTACTCTTGCCAGAATCATCTTCACCGCCAGCCTCAGTAGAAGAAGAAGAGATAGAAGAAATTGGAAACAAGTCACCTACTTGTTTCTGATTGCCTTCAATTGAAGGCATGCCGAAGACCTTCTCAAGTGAGTTATAGTCCATGAATCCTTGTAAGCAGTCGGTGAAGTTCATTTGTGATGAAGGAATATCAAACTCTTGTGGATTCACATACTCTGGTGATGAACTTGCAGCTGTGGATACAGCTGGCATGCCGGCCGTTTCAGTATTATTATGTTGAAATAGAGGATGATAGTAAAGGTCTCTAGTTTCCTTAGACATGGAAAGAAGAAGAAGGGGAGAGAGAGAGAGAGAGATAGCTTTGGTGTTTTGTCTTAATTTTGTTTTTGGACTTGTAATTTAATGTATAAATATTTATGTTGTTTAATTGACTTTTCATCCATTAAATTAAGGAATAAATTAAAAGGAAAAATATAAATTTCAATACAATATTATTAATCTATATTTGAATTTGTATTTTTTTGTTTTTTTAAATTGGTGTTTAACTTATTGTGTTAATGAATCACTCGTTAGAAATTCATTTATATATATAGTATAGTTCTAATAAGGACATCATCAATTGAATAATTAAGTTGGGGATCTTAGTAAAAGAAATAAAAATATATATTTCTTGTTTTTTGAAATTGTTGGAAATCACACCACAAAATCATCTCTTTCGGACTTAAGCGTAGCAGGTAAAATCTTCGGTTGTCACAAGCTCTTATAAGAAACACACTCTCTGAATTCGAACTCAGAACCTTAAAGTGAGATCTTGAGCCCTACATCACCAAGTCACGTCCATTGGAGATCACATATTTCAATACACTAAAAAATAAATAATAATATATTGAAATCTATATTTTTTTATGTCTTTTAATGGGATCTTTAATTTAACAAGTTAAAGATTTATCATCAATAAAATCTCATTATATATACACACACAAAACAAATGGTGACTCAACTTACTAAGTTCACCCCACTAAAAAAAATATAACATAATTTCAATATGTTAAAAAAATAATAATATTATATTGAAATATATATTTTTTCTATCTTTTAGTATGGTCATTAACTTAATAAGTTGAGTGATCACTCACTATATCATTATACATATAATCATCTTCTGATGCAGGCGTTCGTTAAAAGAGAAATAAAATTTATTCCAATACACTTATATATATGCCTTGCTATCCTACTCCTTCACCAATCATCTTTTATTCTTAATATGATCATAATTGTCGTTAAAATTAAGTTAAAACACAACAGATAGCTTATAATTTGTGTCCATTTCATCTTATGGCTATATAATGTAAGTTATTTATTTAAAAAAATAATAAACAAAGAAAGTATGAATGTAATTATTAATTAATAATCAAAAACTGAGAAGAATTAGGGCATTATTCATTTTTGAGGGAGAGTGGAGAATGATTGAATTGAAAAAATATTGAACGGTGAGCGCGTTTAGTATCAGAATGAGAGAAGAAGTCAGCGGAGACTACCGGTAACCGGCAATAGTCAGTCAATCACGATATGTATGCCTTTTGATGAAATGATGATATAAAGTTAGCTTTTTTTCATACAATATAAAATTTGAAATTTATTATGAAATTTTATGTCTAATACAGACGAGATATTTATTTCCATTTAAAAATTAGGAGAAATTATACTCTTATAAATATGATGAAATTATTTTAGACTCCCTATCTAAGGAGAGAGTCGAACTTTATTCTCTTATACGGGAGTGCACAAGTCCACCATTGGGCCGAGAGCTTAACGGCAAGTTGGTCAAAGATTTAACTATTACATTAATTGACTTTGGAATATTAGCCTTACACGTGTCCAAAATTGGCACCGGCATTTGACCGTAGTGGACACTTGATCTGGCACGTGGGAGACCTTTAAGCAGCTTTCTTACATGCTTGTCCTAGCGGAAATTTTTTACAATATAAAGATAGTACTGAAAAATAGTGAAATATTACTGAAAATATGATAATTATATCTAATATAATTACATTTATCATATATTTATTAAGTCAATCATATCACATCATCATATTTCCGTTATATCAAAAAAAAATTCATATAATTATTAATTAATTATATCACGTCATTTATATTTTTGTTGTATCAAAAATTGACCGCTAATAAATATCTCAATTTATATACCCTACAAACTTTTTGGTCTCACACTTTTAAGGTCCCACTCTCCATCTACACCCTCGTAAAAGTTCAAATGTTGAAATGTTATATTGGAAATTTGGTGCAATTAAATGAGTTCAAATAATCATTTTAGAGATCTATATTATACTGGAATTTTAAATTTTAATCAAGTACCTAGGTTTGATTCAAATGAAAATTCTAGTGGGAAAAAACAATAAGTAATCAATAATGAGATTATTCCTATATTTTGATTAAAAAATAATAATTACATCTTACCATCCATAATAATCTCACTACTAATATTATCTTTTGTAATTTTTTTTTTTTTAAATCGTTAGAAACTCCACCATCAAATCGCTCATTCTGGGTTTAAGCGGAGCATGTAAAATCCTCGACTGTCTCAAGCTCTTATAAGAAGAGTACTCTACGTATTCGAATCTAAAATCTCAAAGTGAGACACTGAACTTTAAGACTATATTTTTTAAACCAATATTAATTACAAAATGACCCTAATTTAAATTCGATTCTAATTATAAGTGTGCGAAGCAACTTCCTCACCCTCTCTTAACTTCACTATATATTGGAAGCTAAATATTGTTTTTTTAATTGGCTCAAATTTTGCCAAGTACAAAAGAGACGAAAATGCATAAAATAAAGTACATAAGGAGAGATGTCTCAATAAATAAGATAATGCAATTATGTTGTGAAAATTCAAAGGTATTTTAATTTAGTTTATGAATATCTTTATAATTTTTCAAATGAGCGTGGTTTGGTAGTATAGGGTTCATGACCTCACCTTGAGGTTCTGAGTACGAATCTAGGGAGTATGTTTCTTTTAAGAGTTTGGGACAGCGGAGAGATGGTTTGGCGGCGGCGATTTACAACGATTCCAAAAAAAAATACTAATCTTTAAAACTATGTACGGATAGATATTGGACTTCTTAAATTATAAAGATACATTGAGTTATAAACATGTGATTCTAATCTAAATTGGTATGATTAACATTAAATGTAATTTTTATAATAGTTTAACACAAATGATAATATTATATGTTTACCTTATATTTGAATTAAAATAGACATAAAACATTCTTAAAAAAATATATATAACTTTAATAATATTTTTTTTTAAGAATGTGTCTAAGAAATTAATGTGTGATATAGGACTACTAATACATGATTAACACAAAAGCATTTATTTATTTATTTATATGAGAAAGTATTTGGGATTGTGACATCTAATATACAAGACTAGCATTGTATAATGTATAGTTGATTGGATATTGTCAAAAAAAAGAAAAAAAGAACATATATGCACCTACCAATAATGGAAAATGTGTAGTGCAAATTCAATAGTATTGTGGAGAATTATCAAATATCTGAGGGTAAAATTCATGTGAATTGCTTAAATTGGGGATGACCTTTGATGATAGCTAGGGTTTGATTTAAGTAATGAAATGGTTGACTTTAATTTGTTGCATTCATTATATTTGAAAATAAAGTTTGAGTTTTCTTAATAGCATTTGCAAGTTCTAAGTGTCCCAATGGGTGTGGTTTGATAATAAAATGTTTAAAATTTGATTGTCAGGTTCTGAGTTCGAGTATAGGTGGTGTATTTTTTGTAATAATCTAGGATAGTCGAGAGTTTCATTTACTATATTTAAGCTCAGATCGAGTGCTTTATCGGTGAAGTTTCAAATGTTTTAAAAAAAATCAAGTCATTATCAATATACAAAGAGGACATGTTTTTTCTTAGGTGTGAAACTTGAAAGAACAATCTCTAAATATCGACTCAATCACAATCATTTAATTTGTTTCTGTAAAAATAACCCATATATATATGTTAAATATTTTTAAGCCTATTCATTGAGTCACGTGACGATTTCATATTCAAATTATAAAATTAAATTTATAAATCTATTAAATGAAAATCATATTATAATAAAATACTTATTATAATTTTATAAGAATTCTTTCATTATAAGAAAATATATTAAACTATCCAATTAAAATTTAAAAAATACTATTAAATTATCTACAATTAATATAATTTCTATAATTATTTTTTTATTATTAAATTATAAATTTAAAATAATAAATTATTAATATAAGAAACCTATTACAATATAAAAACATAATCTATTATTAAAGTAAGAAACTTATTAATTTAATTATTAATTAATAATTTAATTTATTATTATTAAATTATAAAATTAAAATAAAGAAACCAAATAAAAATCATATTACAATAAAAATATATATTATAATTACATATTATAATTTTATAAGAACTGTATTATAATAAGAAAACATAATATACTATTTTATTACAATTATAAAACACTATTAAATTAATAAATATATTAAAGAAGAACCATATTACAATAAAAATATATATATTATACTATCCGATTATTTTTTTAAAAATATCACATATAATCGGACAAAGAATATAAATAAATAAATATATATATATATATATATATATATATAATATATATATATATATATATATATATATATATAAGTTAAACATTTAACGCTTTCATATCACGTCACATGACACATAATCTCTATAATTAATATTTTTATTATTATATTATAAAATTAAAATTTAATCTCATATTAAAATAAAAAACCTAAATAGTAGCCGTCCACAAAACCTATACAATTTTTTTGGATTTCGGGTCTATTATTATTTGTTAGTTTGTTTTGAATTATTTTTATAAGTTTTTTTATTTCATGATTTTTTTTTACTGTGTTTCATGATGCAGACTGTGACTATTAGCTCTTATACAATGAAATAAAAATATTATTTGAGAACTGAGAGACAAACGAATGAGATATAAATATTACATGTAAGTAAATCAATTATCTCATTTATATTATAAAATCAACAAGATCCGTAATATTTACAAATTAAATAGCTAAAATATATGATTAATCCGCACAAAATACACAAGATAGATTGATTGGTTTGCCATAAAGTTGCCAATATAGACACACAATGCAATTGACATTGGAGCTTAAAGGATGTCACATAACTTTCAAAACTTATTTTTTGCCCCCTTAACAATAGAGTTAATTAAATTAGCTGATTATATATATATATATATATATATATATATATATATATATATATATATTTTTTTTTTTTTTTTTTTTTTTTTTTTTTTACAGTTTGGGCTATTCTTACATACTTCCCCTGAGGTTTCATCTATTTACACCCCAAGACACACCTATATTTATATTTTATTTTATTTCTTTTGTTATTCTCAATATTTTAACAAATATCTAAATCACCCTAAAACCTCAATTTCACCGTTTGACTTGATAAACTTCAAATTTCCGAAACAATAAGCTGATTTGCCACACCAATTACATTTTCAAAATCTAATTTCAATTGTGTGACCACTTAAAGCATTGAGATCATATTGCGGAGTCTTTTGAGAATAGCTGATGAAGATACGATTGTAGCGTTTTGTATAGAGTTTGATGAACTTATAAGTTAATAATACTTATAAATTAGCTTATATTCTCAACCAATACTCTCTATCAAACGGTGCATATGTTTATGGATGATACAATTGAACGATCCTTATTCGATTAATGATTTATTTGGGGTGAACACAGATTATACCGATGCAATTGAATGATGCAATTTCATATTATTATTTTTTCAAAATCTAATTTCAATTATGTGAAATTTTGATCTGAGTTTGGATCGTGGTTGTTAATTGTAAATGAGAAGCTTCTTTTATTTCTTTAATAGAATGCGAATACTCAATGATTATTTGACATTAGTTAATAACTTCAAACAAGGGCAAATATAAATCTTTAAAGTTGTCCAAATTTTAAATTATTTTACTAATTTTCCCTTAGCTACTAACTTTATACTATACGAAAACGAATATCAGGGGAGGTAATTGAGTATACATTGATACATTCTCTCTGTGTAAATAGGTGTAACCCCAGGGGAGGCATATAAAAATAACCAATATAATTATATATGTCATTCTCTAAGGGCTCTCATTTTTTGCCTAGAGAAAAGCTCGAGGCCCGCCTGACGTGGATCAAATTCCACATAAGCATCATGGTTCTAGCAGAATACTTTTAATTTCTCTTGAAGATCAAAGTTCATTGAAAATGACAAAAAGATTGCTCATATTCATTACCCAAAACAAAAAGTTTGTATGATTGCTCCACAAAATTATGCAACTGACCTTTCATCAGTATATGGCAAATCCTTCATATTAACTGCAAACCAAAGTTTATCCTTGGTAAAAGGTTAAAAATCAAACTGCAAAACACATTATGGCTAAGGATGGCAGAAAAGTCTGGGCCCGGCCCGGGATAAAAAACAGGCCGAACCGAGCCCTAGAAACATAAGAGTCCGAGCCGGGCTAAAAAAAATAAAATAAAATTATAAAAACAAAACTCAAAATACTTTCTCTACTCTTTTATGAGTGCAGTAAAATTGAAGAAATCCAAAGAAGTAACTTTTATTGACAAATTGAAGAAATCCAAATATGCTTTTGGTAGAAAGCCAATCAATTTGGTGAAGTTGAAGAACTTGTGTGCTTTTGGAAGTAAAATTTAAATGAAGAAATGAAGTGATGTTTTACTGTTTTTTGGTTCAAAACAATGTGAGATTTTTTTTTTTTTTGTCTTTCGGGCTCGGGCCGGGCTTTTCAAGGCCCGGGCCCAGCCCATGAGAGATGATAATACAGTTCACTTAATGCAATTTACAATAAGCTCAGCTCTGCAGACAATAATAAGCTCAGAAGCAAGAAATTGAAGCAACATCAGGAATATAAAACTAGATTCTCTCATTACTTGTAAAAGAAAAAATTCAATATGTCTACACTAGCAAAATGTTTGTACAAAATCGTCTATGCCCTCAATACAGTCATCCATCCACCCGAGTGAAAAAAAAGAAGAGCGGATTGTGCACATTTTCAAGAGCTGGTGAATCAACGGGATGGATACACGGGTTGATGAGCAAGAGATCGGCTTATCAGGCATTGACGCTCAGAGTCATGGGGACATAATCCTAGTGCAACTCGGAAACTGACCTAAATTTTTCTTCAATTTACAATTGCGTAACATAATGAACTTGTTAGTTAATGCAACACTACTATATCATTTATGAGTCCATGAGATCAGAAAGAGTTATCTTTCCGCAGTTGCCAGTGTCTAGTCTATCAAACTTCTGGCAAATCTGTGTAATATCCTTCTCGGAGATCTTTCCCATCTCCTTGAGCTTGTATATGACATATTCTGATTTACTGCAAAAACAACAGAAATACTATATAAGACTCTAATCTTCAACCTGCCTGCTTCATACATACACGATTCATTTTAACATGAATGAAAGCAGTTCCACAATAAGTGTGGAACATAAAGGAAATCCAGAAAAGCAAAAACAAGTAGATAGAGATTATGAAATCCTGGTAACTAGACTGTTATTTGACACACACAGTCTTGAGAAAGAAGACGGATAACAAAGTAATGCATCAGGATTGGAAATGCAGAGTTTAAGTTCTTAAATATACCATCAAATTTTTCCTTGCATAAACACACTCTACACAAGCAAGAAATAAAAAAACCAAAAAAAAAAAACAAAAACAAAAATTGCCAAGAATGAATGAATGAGGTCGTTGAAGGATACCATACAATCTATAATACTCCACTCTCATGACATGACTCGCTTGGACTGTTATTTCTTGTTCAGAAGAGAAATAATGCACTAATTTGTAAAAGTTGAAGGCTTTGAGGTGACATTAGAGTGTAAATTTACTTCTCCTTTCACCAATGCAGAATTGTTGAGAGAAAATGATGTTTAACTTGATTCCGTCAAGCAACACTCTTAATTGCAAAAATGGCAGAGAGAGGGCCATACCAAATGTAAATGCACATCACTAGTGTCAAAGATCAAGCAACTTCACTACGGTCTTCATTACTACATAAAGCTCTATTTATTTTTTTCCCTTTTTCAGGCTTCATATTTGGAAGCACTGAACACAAAGTTCACTAAGAAACTTCTATAATTTTGAAGCTAAAGTTAAAAATGAATTTAAGGTTCAAATAAGCTCTACTAGTACTTGGCACAATTTGCCATTGTCCATCACATCTTAACATAAAGTATAGCACACATCATATGCAGTGTTACAGATTCCGGAATTTTTTTTAAAAAAAGGCAATTTACCCAAGACAATGCTACTGATACAAAAAACTAAGAGGAATCATGATTAAAAGTTACACTTCAAGCCAATGAATCTGGAAAAATTACGAAGATCAGAATGTATCATTACGGAACAAAAATTAAGAGCATGCCATACCTGACAAAACCATTATTGTCAATATCGGCAGCAAGAAACTCAGCCACGGTCATGTCCTGACCAAGCACCCACTTAGCCATCATCCTATGGCGCTTATCTACTCTGGCCTCAGCCAGATACAAAAACGCTCGAGCAACTGCAAGTGTGGATACAAGCAACCAAATGGAAGCAAAAAGTCGACCGGGCATTGACTGGAAGGCCCTGTCACCATAACCTACTGTGGTAACCGACATAACTGAGAGATAAAAGGAATCCAACCAGCTAAGCTTCTCAACAAAATGCATAACACCAACGCCAATTCCAATACAAAGAGCCACAACACCTAGTGCCAATGCCACCTTCATTCTTATCCTCATCCTCCCTTTTTTCACATCAATTATATATGATTCCTGAGGCTCCTTAACACCAATACCCTTAATATTTCTCAACAAATGATTCTCTTGCAAATCAAGCACATAACTAACCATCCCAGTAAGCAAAATATCAACAAAGCCAAATCCAACCAACACAAACAAGATTGAAAACAACTTAGTTGGGACACTGTTAGGTGTAATATCACCATACCCAATAGTACACATTGTTACAATACAGAAATAAAAAGCATCAACAACAGGATGAGTCTCACTAGCAGCAAAATTATGACGATTAAACCAATATATAGTCACACCCAAAGACAAATATAAAATCAAAAGCACAACAGCTTGCCTAATTATAGACTGAGAACCAAATTGTGGCTTAGGCATAGCATGCTGATGCTTTAGATCATTGATCACACACATAGCAGGTGCAGTTTTTGACCTGTGGAGATTGCTCTTGGAAAATGGGCAATTAGGATCGATCAACCAAGAGTGAGGTGATTGCAATTGTGAAGATTGTTGCTGCTGTGGCACCAATACTGCATCTTGAGTTGTGGTGGGTGATTGTTGCTGAGAAGGTTCTCTAGAAAAGAAAGAGCTGCTAGAAGAAGAAGAGGCACTTGGTGATGTGAGTGAAAGAGTCAAGGCATCAACAATGGGAGAAGCTTCTTCAGGAGAAGTAAGAGGTCCAAATATGAGTCTATCTTTAAGTTCTGATGGAGTTATAGGAATTGGAATTGAAATTTCTCCATCTTCTGGAAGTGAAAACAGAGAAGGTGGCGTTAGTTTCTTTCTGGGACTTGTAAAGGATAAAAGAGGTTCTTTCTCCATCTGGGTCCGCCGGAAAACCGCTTTCGGCGGCAAAAAGAAACAGCTTTTACAATCTTTGGTGGTTTTTGGAGAACTGGGTCTGTCAAGAAAGAATCAACTGATCAAATTTTGTCAACTTTCAAAGAAGCAGCGAAAATTTGGTTGGTTATAAAAGGAATTAGCAGATGGTGACTGTATCTGTGTAAGTTTGTGGAAGTGCTTTTGGTTTTGAGGATCAAATGAAAAAAAAAAAAGAAACGATAAAAAGCTTTGAGAAAGGTTGATTCGGTCTTTGTATTTTGGAGCCTTGTAAATAGCAAGCTGTTGAAATATTATTATTACACAATGGCGAGTGAGTGGTGGTTTCCTATTTCAGATGACCGATCCAATACACGCGCCAGCGAGCCCAACGCATCTGCCCAGAGACAGGCTTACGTGCCTTCTTGGGATTATGTGGATGTAAATGGTTTCCACTTTCGATTCACTGAGCAGCGCAGAGCATGTGAAACGAAACCATTCACGGACCAGCACAGAGCACGTGAACACAAGTTGTTGTTATAAAACCTTACCATTATAATAATGGTAAGGTTTTTTTAAAATTATAAGATATAAAATATATGTCTAAAACTATAAAAATTAAAATATCATTATAATAATTTATAAAATAATTAAATATCATTTTCCCTTTATTATTTTAATCAAATTTAGGAGGAAATATATTAACGACATGGAGGGGCTGTCATTAACATCCTCTCCTCGCGCAGTCACGAGCAAATATTTTATTACGGTTTGGTGTGGGGCTATGAATCATTGTACTGTCATACAAGCCTTTTTAAAGAGATATATCGGACCTAAATTAAGTAGAAATTATAAGCAATTCGTACCCAATATTGATTTATTGATGGACGGTCCAAACAAAAAATAATTGCGGTTTACCATGTTCTTTTTTTAAATAGTTGAAAATCACACCGCCAAATCATCAATTCCGGACTTAAATAGAACATGTAAAAAACCTCCAATTGTTCCAGATTTTTACAAAAAACACATTCCCTGAATTCGAACCGAAGACCTCAAGATGAGATCATGAACCTCACACCACCAAGTCACGACTCACGCCCCTTGGGGACTGCGGTTTACAACATGCTATCTTCAAAATAGCTATTAGCTTACCTGATGTGATTCCATGAATGACTTTTGAAGTCAACTGTTCCAAATCCAAACAGACATTCAAGTTTTCCATCAAATCCGGAAAATAATGCTCATGCTTCATGAAATGGCAACATCATTCGTCTTTCAATACTAGTAAAATAACCAATACATAACTACAGAAAGGATGTAGTATAGATAATGCAATGCCTTAAGCCAGTAGACGGAAATTAAGAAAGACAAGATGGGGACTGTCGATAACCACGAAAAGCATTGTGTCACAAAAAGCTGAGCGGAAATTACATCAAAGCTAGTCGTCATCATCCAAAACACTCCGGCGCCTTTGGATCTGAAACATCAAAACAAACCAAGACATATATTAGGAAAAGATTGAAAACCGAAATTGATAAGCAAGCACTGGAAAGACAACAAATAAATTAGCAGATGTCTTACTGTGACTTTGGTCTGTTTGGTGGTTTGGGTGTTAATCTGTTCCAGCAATGATATAAGCCTCTCTTCGGAAACCTACAAGTAAAATATCAGCAAAGCATGATTCTGGTCTCATTCAAATAGACAATGTTTTGATTAATGATCTGTATCCAACACCGAGTATGCAGTAAACAAAAGGGTACCTTCTCAGTTATCTGACCCATTTGAGCAGCTCTCAGGATAGTATCCTCAACACCTCTAGCCTTCTCAGGTTTCACCAGAGCAATTCGAGCAACTGTCAAAGTGGTGGTTAGCATAGGAAAACAAAGGAACAGATCCTATGGAAATGTTAACAGCATACATATATTTTAATTGCTTCAGACTAACTATCACTGCCACGGTCCCTTTAGTGAAATGCAAGGAGATTATTTTTGCTACGGTAATAAAATATGCTTTATCGAGTGTGTGCCCCCACACAAAACCCCGCTTTAAACCAAAGTCTTGGCAGATTTGTTCATACTTATCAGGAAAAGACAAAATGCCTTGAGAGTTTTGATATTCAGTCCTCCAAATAACTGATGACATAATTTGAAAGTTTGCAAGAACTTTTTAATTATAACATCGTCTTCTCTCCGCTAAATTTTTAAGAATCTGATGGGGATATCAAAATGTCCTAAATCTTCAACATTTTGCTGTCCAACTCTTCTTGGTAAAAAATAAAGTTAGCAATTTGAAACACACTGTTTATCCTCTTACATACTAAACTCAGCAATGTTGCAGCCCACACAGGGGCAAGGCACAACACCCTATTCAGCAGTTAAAAGTTCAACATTAAAACTTACGTCTTTCACGTGCCTCGGTTGACAACATCTGGCTAAGCATCATTTGCCTACGTTCATCTGCCTCCCTAAATACCAATTCAAATTTTAGGAACAACAATTGGTGTTTTAAAGAATAAAATTAAAAAATCCACAAAGTAAAAGAATTAAAGAATACAGATTCAGAAACACACCTCTTGGCATCTTCCTGAGCTTTCTGCTGATCAGAATTTTGTTGATTTCCCTGTATACATACATACGAGATTTGAATAGTTCCATCAACTTAAAATGAATGATAAAGCAATAGTGATTCTTCAGCGAAATGTTAAAAAGAACAAAAAAATTAAGAAAGAGGAAAGAAAGCAATCAATTAATTACCACGCCATGTTGAGCCATGAGCTCTTGCATTCTTCTTTGTCTAATCGCTTCTAGTTCAGGGTCAGCCTAACAACAAAATAGGGAAAATTCAAACTCCAAAATAACCAGTCATGGAAGCAAATAGAGGCTAATTATGGATTCTACAAAACCCGGAAAAAGAGAAACACTGAAATAGAGTACTCTAAATAGTAAATATTTCATGAGTTTCTAAAAGATCAAGACCAACTTAAACTACTATCGAGATTATTTACATCACAAAAATTTTACATCAATGGCCATAATATATCATTAGCGCGACTAAAAACAAACTTGAAAAAAAAAATTACATAGCATATCAGAGCCAGCTAAACAGAAGTAAGCGTAAGTAACATTACCTTAAATGTTTCAAATTATTAATATTCAAACAAATTTACAAGCGCGATTGTAACATAGAGAATCGAAAACGAATCAATTAAAGTATCGATTATTTAAATAATCTGAATTCTTCGAAAGCAATTAATTGAAAGAAACCCTAACGATTGCTTGGATGAAGAAAATTGAAGAAACGTACCATTTGATTTGATCGATCTCTCTTCAACTTCGAATGTTATGATGTAAATGCGATCTCCACTCCGCCGCTTATGATTATCGCTTAGCGTTTGTCGGACGCCATCCCCGATATATTACTGTGTGGGACCCGTTTCATACTTGATTTATCATTTAGGCCCCTGCGTTATTAAACAAATCAACAATGCATATTGTTTACATTAGCTATTCAAATGACATAGTTACCCTTGAGTTATTGATATGAATAGCAAAAAAATACGGACCCGATCCGGCCCGTCCGGACTTAAGCCCGGTTCGGGAGTAAGAAAAATCTGTATCGGACTTTTATATTGAGAGGTCCGGACCCGAACTGGGCTCACATCAAAAAGTCCGAACTTGGGCTTCTCGAGCTTAAGAAAAAAATTAATAGTTAATAAATAATAATATAAATATATTATCTCTTGTTTAAGCTACCTAAGTAAGTATGACAAAATTTATTTGATCAAAATCAAAATTAGGTTAGAAATGGGTGATCTTTCTTAAAAAAAATTAAGTTAAAAATTAACAAAATTTCTTTTGATATAGAAATTTTAATATTGATGAATCTGAAATTTATTTGAGTGGCTATGATATTGCATTTTTAGATGAATTAACATTTTGAGAAGTCTTCAAAATGTTATATCTTATGCAAATCTTGAATAATTAGATAAATTCTAATAGATTTTTATTTTAAAAAAAAAAAAAAGTATCGAATATTCACTACGTGAGGTGGGTGACAATTATTGAAACGAAGTGGTGAATTCAATCAGTCAAGGGACTGAATATAAATAAAACAAATACTTTCGAGTCATCTCAATATTAAATAATTATAAATCCATGCAAGTTGCAGCCAACCTTTTCTTTTTTAGATCCAAAGAAGCAAACTCGATTTCGCATCCACCATCATCAAGATGATTTCAAGTTCCCACCAGTCAGACAAATCAACGGCCACAACATTTCCCACACAGAAATCTCAAATCTAAGTTCACCCGCATTGAATCAAAACTCACCACTGCCGCCAAGATTAGACACTGGACTCACTTACTCATTAAGTCAAAAACCAAACAAAGCCTAAGCTATTATTAATTAATCTCCAAAATCAAGACAACAAGAAGTTCCCAAAACCAAAGTACTGGTTACTTACAGTAAGATCAAAATCAAACCAAAGAAACCAGATGGGTTTCACAATGGGCTTGAATTTAGTTCTGTTGCTAGCCATGGTGGCCACCAACATCCTTTCCCTTTACCACCTGTCCTCCACCACTTACCAATCCCAAACAAAGCCTCCAGCTCAGCAGCAAGTCCCTGATTACCTTTTACACCAACTACAAACCATACGCGCCACCATCAACCACCTCACGCGCCACCACCCCACCAACACCACAACTGACTCTACTTCCAAACCCCACACCACCACCGCCACTATCCCTCAAGATCTCCTCCTCTACTCTCACCTCTCCCCCATTGCCTCTGCTTGCCACAACCACCCTGATCTTCTTCATAATTACATGAGCTACACTCCATTTTCTCGTTGCCCACATGACACTGACCTTCAAGAAACTCTCATTCTTAATGGCTGCCACCCTTTGCCTCGCCGCCGTTGCTTCTCCAGAACTCCACCAAATCCTTCCTCTTCTCTTTCTACAAACCCTTTCCCTTCTTCACTTCCTGATTCAAATGTCATTTGGACCAAGTACAATTGCAAAAGCTTTTCTTGTTTAGTTCAGAAAAGTCCAAATCTTGGGTTTGATCCAGCTAGTGAAAAAAGTTCATCTTTTTTAGCTTTCAAGTCTGAGCTTGATCTCCCAGTTATACAATTACTTCAGTTGGCTAAATCAGCTAATTCAGTGATAAGACTTGGGATTGATGTTGGTGGAGCTACTGGTTCATTTGCAGCAAGAATGAAACTTTATAACATTACTATACTTACAACAACTATGAATCTTGGTGCTCCTTATAGTGAGGCTGCGGCTTTAAGAGGGTTAGTGCCGTTGCACGTGCCATTGCAGCAGAGATTGCCTGTGTTTGATGGGGTTCTTGATCTTGTGAGATGTGGGCATGCGGTGAATAGATGGATACCTGTAACAATGATGGAGTTTTTGTTTTATGATGTTGATAGGGTGTTGAGAGGAGGAGGGTACTTGTGGTTGGATCGATTTTTCTGTAAAGGGTCGGATCTTGAGAAGGTTTATGGACCGTTGATTGGGAAATTGGGGTACAAGAAGGTGAAGTGGGCAACAGCTAATAAGCCTAATTCGAAGAATGGGGAAGTTTACTTGACTGCTCTTCTGCAAAAGCCTGTCTCAAGATGAGATTCAAGTATTAGTATTTCAGGTAAATTGGTTTGCATAATCAGTAATTGTGAACTATGTGTTTTTGTAATTGCATTGTGCCATTTACTAGCTGTTTGTTTTTACCAATTCTACATTGTTACAATCTTCTTATTGTCACCAATTCTGAAATGTAGATGTATATGAATTATCTTCATTTTTGAAGTTGATGGCTCTAGGCATAGGGGCAGGTCAAAATACCCGAATAGTTTCTACAATTATTTGTTACTTCATGTTTTTGTGTTGGTTTACTGCAATCTGGGTTGAAAATGAAATTGGTTAGCCTGATTGCCAATGGCATTGCTTTATAAGTTGGAATTGTAGTGTTGTGTGTATAAATTCAGTGTCCATTGATCATTTCAGGCACTGATGCTGAGATTTTTCTTTCACCCAGAATGTTCTATTAATTTTGCATTTGTTGTGCTTAATTCTGATTAGTCTTCTACTGCAAGAGTTAGCCTGTTCATTCATTGAATTTCTTCACGCTTGCTCTGGTGCATTAATTTTGAGTACCTATGTGTGAATGAATCCTCCTTAGAGCCTACAGTGTGGGAAGCCTCGAGCACTGCTCATCCTTTAGAGTACAGATGAAACGTTTGACCGGCAGATCATCTAAAATTGATGGAAACCTAAGTCCAGCTGCAATTGTTTCTCTGACCTATCTGTTCCACTTTCACTTTACTAGACCTAGCAATACAATCAATTTTCATTTTTTTGGGTCTAACTACAGCTTCTAAAGACATACTGTTCAGTTTGGCTTGTCTTTTTGACTACGATCTTTGCAGTTGTATAACTTCATCCAAATCCTTCAGACAAAATTGTATTTTACCATAGCAAGAGGTAGCTATGCTTTGGATTGAAGTTGCACCTAGCAATTATATTGGGTGGTCGACCCTACCCTTTGGTCTTGAGGCTTACTAACGCTGGAGAGTTAGTCCACTAAATGGGTGCATATAAAGTTTATCTTGTTAAATGAAGCATTCAACCAATGAAGAGACACTAAATCAAGGAATCAGTAGTCAATATCACACATACACCTTGCTTGCTTGGCTGAAATATAAATCACACTTTAATGTTTATTCTTGTTCTTTGTGTCATACCTAGTAGTTATGATTTGAATGGTACGATGATTCCTGTATAATTTTGTGATTTGAACTTCCAGAAGATATACCCTGATTTTTTTTTCCCAGTTGCAATGCACTCAACCCCATAACGCCCCAAATTAAACTAATCCTGTTCCAAGGTTGATGTGAGGGGAATTCTAACACGACATTTTGCTTAGGCTGACCCCTTGGGGACGAGCGGCCCAGATTCTTAGATGTGTCGAAATCCAGAAAAGTTGCTTGCTTTACTCCTAGTTCTTTCAATTCATAGCATTTCACAGCACACTCCTATTGTTTCAGGTTTTACTGTCAGATCAATGGCTGGAAAAAGCTACTGCCGTCAGATCACTGCTTAAATGATTCGTGTTGAGGATTCAGTGAATAATGGTGCGGTGCCAATCGCCATTGATAAAGAAGTAACATATATATACATCCAGTACTTGTGGATTAGGTTTATTAGCAGGTTATTGAAGTAGTAAAGATTGTAGAACTGAAATTTTCATTTAGTGTTAGCCAGCATGGCATATCATCATAAGGAATCTAAGGAGAACCAGCCAGGAAGATTGCTATTATTAGTTTTGATATTTTTTTTTTTTGTTTTTATATGCCTTTGGATTTTGAACTTTTTATCCTGGTCTGTAGTTTCTGTTGATTCTTTACAAATAAATAATCATTGAAAGGATTATGTATGGAAATAAGATAAGGTAATAGAAGGTAAAGTCGAGTAATTTACCTTATTATGTATGGAAATATGGTAAGATAAAATGATGGTTTAATAATATTATTATGTTTGGTTGGAAATTATTGAAAGGTAAGATAAGATTACATCAAAAATCATGAAAACATTTCAAATCGGAGTGTTATGAACATTATGATAAAATGAGATTTTCATCCCATCAAATAACCCTTAAAAATCATACTTTCGCTTTACATTTTTTTTTTTTTTTGAAACGATGGAAACCCCGCCACCAAACTACTCATTCTGGGCCGCGGCGCAGGTAAAACCACCGGCTGTCCCAGGCTCTTACAAGAAGTGCACCCCCTGGATTCGAACCCAAAACCTCAAGGTGAGATCCTGAACCCTACACCACCAAGCCACACCCTTGGGGACACTTTCGCTTTACATTTCTTTTCAAATATCATTTTTTTTATTTTATCATACATTCTCAAACCCTAATCCGATCAGAGGATAAGTGATTTGTGGTTTCTTAGGGCTGATCTTATACATAATATAATGCAGTAGAGATTAAATCAACAAATACTCCTTGGGATCAGTATTGTTATATTAGTTTTACTGATTGTTATATAAATTAATATAAGAGCCTTACTCCTCTACTGTGTCATTTCGTTTCGGTTCGAAATCAGGACGGTCCCGTAATTTCTTCAAATTCGTTCAACAAGCTTTCATTACCCTTAAAAAATAATCCACAAAAATGTGCATGATGTCTGTAGGCAAATCAAGTTCCATTAGTGCAATGCAATAACTGTGTTTCCTCATGTGTCTGCCCATAGAGAAAATCTTCTATGCAATAGTGGTACTACGGCATCCATGCAACAAGCCAATTATCCACTGCCACGAGTGCTAAAAAATTAAAAAACAACTAAAAAATAGGTGAAGAAATTATACATGTCATTTTTTAATTCGCTTGTGGTACCATATCACCCATACCACTGTTGCACCAAAAAATCTCTCCTGCGGGAAAACCATGGACCCGCCCTGATATGAGCAATATGTTTTCTTGTGATTGCACTGCCACCCAAGTGAAGAAATCCTCAAAGCAAATCTTAATGCAAAAAGGCAATCAAAATTCAAAACCATCATCATTGGTATTCATGCTCTCTCAAAGTATTATTCATAAAAGGAAAACAATATTTCTTCTCCATCACCTAGTTTTAACAAGCATCAAGATAGCTCAAATATTTTTTTACACTTGGGGTTCTTTTAAAATGTTTTACAAAACCAGTGCAATTTATTGTAATCCCTCAAGCAGAAATCTTTTTCCTCAGCAGGTGGCGCAGATCAAGCTTATTGATCTTAGCAGCAAGTATGAAGTCATTTTCTGTCAGTCCACCTGTGTAGACAAAGAGCATTGTAAAAAAAAATGCATCTTCGTCAATTCGCAAAACAAACTGAGAGACGAATAGATCTCACATGAAATTTAAATGAAAGCAAACATCTTATAATACTAAATTTCTGGTAGAGACATGCCTGCTATTTTTATCACAGAGCTGCGATGCCAAAATTGTAGAATAACATAAAGAAACAAAGAGCAAAGATACAGAAAATAGTACTACATGATGATGACTCATACCAACTGCATGTGTCCATATCTCAATTGTAACATTGTTCCATCCAACAAGATGAAGGTCCGGATGATGACCTGCATGACCACAATATCTATGATTATCTATATGAATGATATATAATTTGTCTGAAAAATGTATTGAATATCCGAATGAGTTAAAAACAAAAAAGGAGAAAGAGAGATGCAAATCACCTTCTGCTTCAGCAACACCTGCTACAAGATTAAATAACTCCAAGCCTTTGGTGAAACTCTTCATTTTCAAGGATCGATTCAGCTTCATGATACCACCTTCATTCACCAAATCCCACCCTTCTACCTGAACAATGTTTAATAACTATGAGAGACACATTTACAGAGTTTTGGAGGCAGAAAAACAAAAAGAACAATGAAATAAGACCTTGGGCATTAAGTGGTGAGCACTTTCTTCGGCCATGGGACGTAAATCCTTTGTGTCGCATGGCACACACTTTTTAGTCGTCAAATCTAACAAGACCATAAAAGTGTATTAGAAAACACAAATAACATGTTTTTATAAATTCGCAAATCTACTAGGACCAAACTCTGATTTCATAGCATAATCTGCACCCAGTGCTGCTGGTGAATGTCGAATACGAAAATGTGTTATATAAATTAAGTTCAATGCATAAATGGCAATCATATTATGCAGTTTAGAAAGATCACCACGCACCTTTGCCAGTGCAAAAGGTTCTAAATCCATATAGTGAGTACCTATATGGTAACAATCCCACACGATTCTGAGCTATCTCAGTAACTCGATTATTGAAGCTGTATCAGTATGTGCATCCAAATATTTATCTTCACATGATAGAACTCTCAAGAAAAATAAATGGGAAAACTATAAAGACTAAAACAATAGAAGAAAAATTAAAATTGAAAATATGAGCCATCTTCCTAAAATAAAAATAAGCCTCTGTAAGACTTCACATCATCAATTTTGTACTAAAAAAGCAATTAAACAAATGAAGGTGCTCACTCAGAGCACAAAATCAAAAAAACAAATGAACTGGGTCGCTTCCATTAGGAGTAATAACCATCACAAAATCCAAACCCAACAAAATGAAAAATAAATGATGCCGTGATGATCAAAATTCAAAATTGAATAAAATTTGTAACCCAACAAAGTAAAAGCAAGAATGAAACATGGGCAAGTCCGAAAATTACCGTCCATTGCCAGCAAATAGACTTTCAAAGAGTGATGCTAGCGGCACCTGCAAAACAAAAAAACAAAACAAAACAAAACAAAAAAGTTTGCGAGTGATATACAAATTGCTCAAGAGAAGAGAGAGAATGTGAGTGATTACCCGAGGGTTAGAGAGAGAAAGGATATGGGGATGAAACAATCGAGTCATTGGATTAGGATTTGGATCAGCCTGGAGAAAATAGTTACGATGCTGGCGTCACTACAAGAACGTGTCTCCAACCCACTGCGCCATTTTCGTGTAATTTTCGTTACCAAAATATTGTAATTTTTACCTTAAATATTATTTCATCTCCACCTCATTTTATTAAATGTTATATTAAAAAATTTCATTATAATTTTTTTTATATATTACTTATTTATTAATTATCAATAATTTTTATTTCGCCACTTATTTAATATAATATTATAATAAATTATTATATTTTATTATCCGTAGAAACTTACTATTTTGCCCTAATATGATAATAATATAAAATATTTATTATTTTAAATTAATTAATTAAAATATTAGATTTATTAAAGATTTTAACAAACAATGCATTAATTAATTTATAAATACTATAAAAGTAATTTAATAACGCATATTTCCCAACTACCAAACTAACATTTAAGATTGATTATTTTCCTACGTGCCAGATTAATAGATAAGATTGCATAATCTCTCAAGTCCCAACCATCTATGGTTAAGATTGCACAATTACAATTATACATGACATCCACCAGCTAATAGTTGACACACATTTACAAAATCTTTTAATCTCACTTGTGCTGAAAAATGAGTTCCAATCAACAAAAAGTGTTTCAAACACGGATGATGAAGATACAGACATTTTTATGTATATATTGATATTTCTCAAAACCGTATAATAGGTATAAACCAATCCAAAGAAAAAATATGGTCTCGAGTTGAGAAAGAATACAACGACATCTTACCAGCATTTATCAATCAAGGTCGAGCGAAGAGATCTTTGCAGTGTCGAATGCAAATTATCCTTGTTGCAGTTCGTAAATTGAGGGGATGCATAAAAGAAATTAAATGTATTAATCATAGTGGTGTTTCGGACTATGATATCGTAAGTATTATATTTTAAAGTATAACATAATTTTATGTATTATATACTGCAAGTATGTATTAAACAAATATACTTTTTTATCATTTTACATACAATTTGAGCCAAAACATTGTTAGCACAGGATAAAAGTTATAAGAAATTATTCAAATTTTACCATGTATGGCCGCAACTTAAAGACATGACAAAATTTTCAGACAACTATAGCGGTGCAACATCAGCCTTTCAAAGGCAAAGTGGCACCCAAATGCATTCATCAGAGTTAAATTTTCCAACTTCAAATTCTCCAACATCAGGAAATCATGGATTATCATCATTTTCACTTAAGATAAGTGATGATGATATCGACTATAGTGAATCTCAGCGATCCATTGGGGTGAAAAAAGCAAAACTGAAAAAGAAAACTAATGAAGAAAGTTCGATACTAGTTGACGCTATCAAAGAAGATAATCGACAAATCCTTGAATTGCTCAACAAAAGCATGTGGAATAGACAAAAAAAAAATTATGACTTCCAGATGATACGAGCTCAAAATGAGCAAAAAAGATTATCAATGACTGAATATAAAAAGGACAATAAAATTTTATTAAAAGATTTAAATTTCATTACTGATCTAAGTCTACACAAACTTTTACAAAATGAACAATCAAGAATTATGGGAAAAAGATTCTAACAAACCGGAGGATCCCAAAATAACGCTGGATATTTTGGACATTATTTTAATGATTTTGGAGGATCCGGTGATGATCTCTCAAATTATTAAATTGTTGTTGTAATTTATAATGTATTTTCGCTTTATTTAAATGTTTTCCAAATAATGATAATTTAGTTATCATTGTCAATATAAATAGTAATTAACTTTAACAAATATATCTTTAATAAATTCACTAACTAGTAAATGAGATACAATTGAAGCATATTAGATTAAGTATGGTATTTTCGTGATTAAATAAAGATATAATTGTATATAACTTAAATGATATATGGCCATAATATAATTATAACAAATTGGAGGGGGCAAAGAAAATAAAATGTCACGTTAAATTTAGCGTTTCTACCAGGAGCCTTTTTGGCGCCTGGTTGGAGCACCAACCCGACGTTAGTTTGGCGCAATGACCGCTGGGAGACGCTCTTACACGCTACTGGTTGTTTTCATGACAAATCCGATGACAAAAAGTTTCAAAAACCTTGAAATATTTTACTATTTTGAATGGATCATTATCAAATTATTCCATGTAATCATGAAAGTAATATGTGAGTCCATCTAATTTATCACTTGTATCATATTAGTCCTTATATCATATGGTTGGTATAAAATCCAGAATTCAGGATTTTGTACCGAATGAACTGTTAATGAGATTAAAAGCTCGCGAATGTCATTTTTTATTAACGAGATGGTTGACACTTGACACATGACACATGTCACTGATAATGGAAATGATAGAAAATTCCGAATTCAATCGAGATTTTATCTCGAATCCTTATTTTTTTTAGAATATCGAATCATTTGGTTTGAGATTCAAAAAGACATTTTCTCCTAATTCAAAAATCGGTATGAAATTCAAGCCATCTTTAACTGACATGAATTAGTATGTTATGAGTTATAAATCTTTACCCTTTGTCTGGATTGGGTTGAATGAGGTTTATTAAAGTAAGGTAAGGTAAAGTAATAAGAGATAAAGTAAAATAAATTACTTTTTTATGTTTGGAAGCATGATATGATAAAAAAAATGGTTTGATAATGTTATTGTGTTTGGTTGTAAGGTAAGATAAATAACTGCTATAAATATATGAACTGATGGTGATTTTTTTAAAAAAAAATTATTTCATAGTAAAATTAATGTTAAATAAAATATAATTAATTTTCAAAAATCATTACTGCAAATGAAGAACAATTATAGTACTGAAAATGATTTAATCAATAAACAAATTGAGAATATTGAAAAACTAATGGAAATATTTTTGGAATCCAAAATTTTTAAACCACTGTAACACTCCATTCAGAGTATTATGAATAGTGAGATTTTGAGAAATTTTTCTAACCCATGAAATAACCTAAAATCATACCTCACCAAAATACTTATTCTCAAACACCGAAATTTATTTTATTTTATATTATCATACATTCTCAAATTCCAATTCAAACAAAACATTATAATCCCCAGTCCCCACCGCATCTGCCTCGTCAGTTCCATCTAGGGATGGCATCGGGCGGGGATTTGATAAGCCCGGCCCGAGACCGGCAAAAAAAAAAAAATTTGTCCCGGGCCTGGGCCCAATTTTTTTATTATAAAAATAAAAAATTTATTATATAAATATATATATTTTATAATTAAAAATATTTAATTATTTATTTTAAGCCCGGTCTCGATTTTTTTATTATAAAAATAAAAAATTTATTATATAAATATAAATTTTTAATTAAAAATATTTAATTATTTATTTTAAACCCGGATTTTTCGGTTGAGCCCGGCCCGAACCGGACCCTCATTTTGATGCCCGGTCTGGGCTTTTTTCACCCCGGGCCGGGCTTTTTTGCCATGTATGGTTCCGTCTTGGGGTAAGGGTATCTTGGTCATATCCCAATAAACTTTCATCCAGAATTATAAATATTTAAGAACGTGCTATTTTTCATTACGTCTCGTAGAAAGCGTTATATTTGAAGGCGCTTGTATTTTTTCCATTTTAGTGTTCGCTCGGGCTTAACAGGTCCATTTACATGATTCTCTGTTGCATCTTCCTCGACTCTTCATAGTCTTAACGCTCGAAATCATTTGCCTTCAGCTACCAAGTTTATTCGAACAAAGAGCATGGTCAGTTTCTTCGTATTCTCTCTCTCTCTCTCTCTGCAAGTTTGTTTATAGCGTTAAAAAATCGCAAGTGTTCATTGTTTTCTCTTTAAATTTTTATGAGATCTTGTTCTTATGATACATTTTCAATGTCTATGATTCAGATCTAATTTGTTTTCTTCGAATATGAATTGGGTTTGCTTTTGTTTCTTGTTTAATTTTCTCTAAGAAATCTAAGGAAGATCTCAAGTTTTTGTTTTGCTACACACAATGTAGATCTTATATTATCTAGAAATGAACTGAGTTTGTTGGTTCTAGTGAAGTTCAAGTTGTGTATTATTTAGATTTAACTGTTTATTGATTTTGGTTCTGGGATCTTATTAACTTGTGGAAATTGGTAAAGTAAAAAAATTGAAGTTTGGAGATGATTGGTTGTCTTGTGTAGTGGAATATATGAATTGCTAACTATTGTTAGATCTTGATTGTAATTGGTTTCTATAATGTTCCATTTGAGCTGTTATTGCCACAACAAAGATGTGAATTGCGAATTTCCTAACTGATCTGTTGTAAGAGAAGTTTTTATAGTACTAGGCCATATTTACATGGTCAAGGTTGAGTTATTATTATTTTTTTTTTGTAACCGATGAGCTCAAAAGAGTTTGTGTGAGTTGATTCTGAGTTGAAGGGGGGTTTGAATATTGTTTGTAGGATATTTGTCCATCTATAAAGAATATCCTCCTCTTGGATTCTGAAGGGAAACGTGTAGCCGTCAAGTATTACTCGAATGACTGGCCAACCAACAGTGCAAAGGAATCTTTTGAGAAAGCTGTGTTTACCAAGACTCAAAAAACAAATGCCCGGACTGAAGGTAAACTATTTACAATTTGGTTTCTTGATGAAGTTGTTTTATTCTGATCTTGTTTTGCATTTTGTGTAGTTCCTATCCACACGTGCTTGTGGGTACTAGAATATTCTTCTCATTTGTTTAGATCTCTTTATATTTATGTCTGTATTTGTGGTGTATTTACCCAATATATGGTATGTAGTAATGGATGTGTGTGTTTATATAGATTTCTTCACTATTCAATTTGGCTGCCATTGTGATTCATGGTTTGAATGGTTGGACTAGAAAATGCTGTTAGTTTAACATTTTAACCTTTGTATTTTATGGTTTCTATGTTAACTTGTTGCTGCTTCTACATTCACAGCGGAGATAGCTATGTTTGAGGGTAACATTGTTGTTTACAAGTTTGTTCAAGACCTTCACTTCTTTGTTACCGGGGGTGAAGATGAAAATGAGCTGATCTTAGCCACAGTCCTCCAGGGATTTTTTGATGCAGTTGGCCTTCTCCTTAGGTTTTTGCACTATGCTTGTTATCATTTATTCCATTTTATATAAATTCAGATATTGTCAATAAGTATTATATATATATATTTTTTGGACATCTATCCTTAATATTTCCTTATTCTAGGGGTACTGTGGACAAGAAGGAGGCTCTTGAGAACTTGGATCTCATTTTGTTGTGCCTTGATGAAATTGTTGATGGCGGGTATGCAATGTGCTACTTGTTCATATAAATTCTTCTGAACTTCTGAACTTATCCAAATTTACCTCCTCTAATCTTATTAAATTGTATGCTGAGATTTAAACATGGGAAGAATGTATCCTTAGATACCAAGTTTGTAAATCTTGGTGTTACTTGTAACTAAAAGCACATATGTAGCAAAGTAGTTATGGAGAAGAGTATGAGTTAGTCATTGCAGTTTGAAACTGGCTTTCACATCTGTCGTCTTCAGGAGTTCAGAGGTCATTTGATTGATTTGTTTAGGATATTTTTTTCTCTCTTTCATGTCACTCATCCCCTTAAATGTTTGTTTTATCTCGGAATTTATGTTTGCATGGCCTGTGCAGTATCATTCTGGAAACTGACGCAAATGCCATCGCTGGGAAGGTTTCCAGCCATAGTGTGGATGCCGGAGCTCCTTTGTCCGAGCAGGTATTTATATTCTGGTCTCCTTTATCCAACCCCTCATTCTCCTCAAAAAGAAAATATTGCCACCATATGCAATGTGATTTGTGTATATATTTTTGCAGACAATTAGTCAAGCATTGGCTACTGCCCGTGAACATTTAACAAGATCCCTTCTTAAGTGATAATTACACCAGAAAAGGGTGCGAGCAGAGACTTTTTTTTTTTTGTATTTTTTTCCATTTTTTACTCTACTTGATTTACTGGTTGATGAGCATCTCCAATGTTCGCTTTCTTAAGTGTTTGTCCTCGTCAGAGGTTTGCTCTCATTTTCACATTTTTCTCATGTAAACCTTATATCGTTTGAACATTAAATACCGATGATGGTGAAGGTATCAGAAATTGGACATCGGAAATTGCCCCATATGAGAATTGCACTTTGAAAGATTAATTCTACTAGATCTTTTCAATAGGAAGCAAGCAGTTACCAGGGAAAAACGACTAAATGGTGTAAGCAATTAGTTGAAATACTATCTGCATTCACTGGATGACAATGTAATCTGCGTCGCGAGGAATTATATCTCCAGCAGTTGGGGTCAAGTTACTCCGAACGTTTTTACAAACTTGGGCATGAGTTTCTGCTTCATGCTGAAACTTCTTCACCAACTGTTGCAGCTCCAGCTTTCTAACTTCAACCTGCTCTTCTGTGATGGGTTTTTTCAAGCCAAGGTAAAGTAAGCCAACAACAATTAGCACAACTCCAATGAAGAATACAATGGCTGTAAACAATCCAAAGGCGTATGGTGTGTTCTCTGCTCCAGGAATCCCATCAACATTGATTCCAAAAAGCCCAGTGATGATCGTGAGTACGACACCACAGCCTCCAAAAACAGCCAAATTATGGGTTACTCGAAGGCTTCTGTCCTGAATAACAAAGTAACCAAATCAATCAATAACCTTTTCGGACTCGTAATGCCCGTGTTTTATTTATTCATCTTTACAAACCTGCAACCAGGCACGAACAGTGCTTTGCATAACGTCTTGAATTGTAAACAAGCGGCCGCGAACTGCTTCTTGCTCCTCGATCATTTCCCTTGTGCTCTTCCTTATTCCTTCTAACAAGGTTCTAGCTACATTTCCTTTCAAATGTTGGTAAAGCTCAAACACAATTTCCTCTCTTGCATGCAGCGACCATTTCACTCTGATAACCTGCAACGGAAAATTAAAATTTAATAACATCTCCCTTGAGTGATGAAACCAACACAAGCAGTGGTAGAGCCATTAAGAAACGAGCGGGGGGCGACTGCCTCTGATTAATCCGAAAATTTGTTAGAATATCATATAAGTAGCAGTCACATTATCCTATCTGCAAATATTTCATCTCTTGTCAATAGAATTCAACAGTAAGTGCTGGAATCATCAGAATTTTATATCAAAATGGATTACATTTCTCCATTTTTTCCATCTCCTAGACAACACACTGAAAGAAGATAAGTATGTCCATATTTCAGTTGATAAAATTATGATAGTTGCTCTGCAAGAGCTTAGTTTTCATTCTTGCAGGGAAAGTATATACCTGTCTTGATAACCTTCTGATTTCTTGGTTCAAAATAACGCTATAAAGATTCATATCTTCTAGGTTCCTCCTAATCATAAGGAATTACTTGTCACTAAGATAATATATTGATAAGACTAGAAAAATTGTGGTATATTAAAAAAAAAATACCTGTTCACAAACTTCAATTCAATCTCATCTGCAGCCCCAAATATGGACTTACGAAATAACCTAAAATATATAAAAGAATAAAAAAGGTAAGCCTAAGTCATCAAAATCGTAGCATATGATCCATCATAGGGGAGATTACCCAACACTTGAGATTATTTTTTAATGCAACTAATAAATTTTCCTCTAGACAAGCTTATTAGTTTAAACCAGCTTCGATATTGTATTTCACAAAGATAAGTAATGAGATTTGAGAAAACAAATGAAACATAAATTAAAATCACAATGCAATTATTTTAAGAAAAGCTTCATGCACATACTATTTTAACTTCATTGAAATTCAGTAGAAACATATATTACTCCCCCACTTACCAAAAAAGAAAAGTAAAAAGAAAACATAGACTACCCCTCTTCATCCTTCAAGCATGCCATTTAAAGTTTAAAACATATTAGAAGGTATTCTGGGATGCGGTTACCCACAACATGGTGTAGGGTGATCATCAGTTAGCTACCAAACAACAATGGCCCCATGCTATGTTTGTTGAGTGCAAGGACATAGATAAGAAGCTCAAGATGAAATATTTCATTACCTATCATCCCATCTAGAAAGACGGCAAGCTAGATGTGCAATGACTCCATGCACAGTCCTCGGTACATTATAGCCTCCAACAAAAAGAAGCTCCTGAAACAAAATAGAGCACCAAAGGTATGAATTATGAACCAGCAATCAAAAAGGCATGATTATGAACCAGCAATCAAGTAAAATTCAAACGACAAATGCATCTTAAATCAGCTGTAGCATTAAAGCATGAACAACCTCAACTTCTGTGATACCAAGGACATTATTGCTCGACACGTGTCCTTTTTCATGCAATGCAGTTATAAGGAAGTTTTGTGCTTGCCAGGAACGAAGTACAATGGGGATATCATCCTCGTTAATAAATGGATCACCAGCTGATTGTCCCAAGAGCTCAAATAACAGCCCTCCAGCAACCCTAACTGGGACCTTAATGAAAAAAGAAAGCATAGTCAATAATAAATAACCAAACGAAACTAAAGTCCCTAATGATTTGGGAAAAAAATGTAAAAACGTGTAAAAAGTCATTCCGTCCATAAGTTATAAGCTGGAGCGTATCAATAAGACAACTCCGAACAAAAAAAAAAAACTGCCACATCCCTAATCAAAAAGAAGAGAATATTTCCTCTTCATCCTACGTAGGATCGCCAGAGTTTAGATCCACACAGAATCTTGAGATTATAAATAATATTTAATCTGGTAAAGTGGGATCATCTGCTAATTCTTACACCAACTTCAAATCGTCTCATCATTCATAAATTAATTCTACCTATGGCATTAACATATTCAAAGTATAACAATTATTTACCTCATACAGAAGGTGTTTCATCCTCTCGCTTATCAGTCGACTTTCATCTCTCAAAGCTAAACTGACAGCAGGGTGCAACCACTGAGCATCATTGAGCCATGAGTCCACAGAAGGGTGACCTGCAGCCACATGGCACCACCATACAGGCCCTTCTGGACGCTCCCAGTATGGAGCAGCTAAATCTACAACAGTAGTGTCATCTGTATCATCCATTAGTTCTATCTGCCGTGAAGGCCATTCACCATCAACTTGCACTGTTTGTACAAGTTCTGAAATTCTAGTCCACCCAATAGGTACCCAATGACTGCCCTCAAACCTCTCTGCAGCGTTAAGTTGGCATGATTGAGATGCACGACTACCCCTATTGTTATCAAAAGGAAAACTCTGATTGCCGCTCAATTCACTAAGCAATAAAGAATCCGGTAACTTTTTCCTATCCGATTCTGGGAAAGCCTCACTTAGTCCTTCTCCTGGAACTTTCTTTTTTGAATATTCACCATCTGACAGAGTCCTTGTACCATAACTTGAGTTCATTGATCTTTTACGGCCTCGAATAAATTCAAAAGCACATATAAGCCCATCAGTCCAAAGTTCACACCGCGGCAAGGCATCTTTGTTAGCATATTTTTTGTGGATTTCTGGTTTCTTCAAATAATGGCTTTGAGAGTTAGAGCTGTCATCACTTAAGTTACTCCTACATTCCATCTATGCACAATCAAAAAATGAATATATTAATAAATTAACCATCAGATAAAATTCTTAGGATCTAACCAATCATTAAATCAAAGACAGCTTATAAAAAATATTGATAGATTCCAGACTAAAATAAAAAAAGGAACATATCTAAAATCTCTATTACTAGTCTAGAGGCTTTTAAGTCTACATGATTATAATGTGGGCAGGTCAGAACCTTTCAATTGAATAACAAGTAAACTAATATTTTTTTAATTAAAAAAAAAAAGCAACAAATTTCAAAAGCTTTGCATTATTTAAGTTAATGCTCAAACTTTAACAAGCTATAGAGCTAAAATGAGATGAGAACTTTAACTGAAATCACTAAACTGGAAATATATTAAAAGAACTAATCTATAAAAAGGAAGATATTACCATGAAACTGACAAAGGTTGCGAAACGACAGCGTTAGCAGGACCTGGCTGGCCTTCCAATTGAAAAGCTGCTGCCATAAAATATTGTTTGGCAAGTGGAAGAGTATCTATGCTTCAATGGAAAGTAAAGAATATTAAAAATCTTGAATCGACAAGAGATCAAGAGAATTACTTCAGCTGAGAATCAGTGCCGACCGCCGACGTGTAAAGTTTGGCTAAAAAAATGAGCAGTTCCAGTTACCATGCTACCCCGGCGGCTGCTAACTTGCGCCAAAAGCGTGTGGCGGTTTTGAGCAACGCCTTATCGACAGTTCAGCTCGCAGCGCAGGTAAGATTAGTCACAACTCACAACTACAATAGTTGCCCGGTGGCTGGCTATTATCATTGCAACACGTGGCGCATTTTGATACAATATTCACTACTAACTGAACTAATTTTTTTTCCAAACTTGGGAAATCCAGCCAAACCACCCGAACAAGTAAAATTTCTGGATATTTCAATTTTTTTTATAAAAAATACATCATTAAATTCGGATTTGAACAATTAAATCTTAAATTTTATGATACAAAATCTCACCCTTTAGGGATAACTAACTGGACTATACCCAAGGAGAACATTAATTTAATAAATAAATTGATTTTCACAAAAATATAAGATAATCCACGACTGACTATACCTATCCGTCGGGGTTGCATTCTGTACGAATTTTATGATAATCTTTATCCGTACCGTAGAAAATAACCTACAAATCATATAAGGATTATGTTAATAAATACCCTAAGAACACTCATTAAGAATTTATTTTTGAAAAAAAAAAAATTTGGAAAATTTTCACATTATTTTTATAATAAATGTAAAAAATTATCAAAACATTAATTATTTTGTCATCTTTCCCATGAAAACTTTTCTAAAATGAAACCTTAATGAATGAGCACCCTTAAAACACTCGTTAACATTTACCATATCGTTATACACAAAAATGATTGAACACTAATGATAAATATATAAAAATCAGAATTAAGAAACACAAAATCAGACAAATAAAATTATTTCTCTTTTAATTAAATTTTATTTATAGCTCATAATTGAATGAAAGAAAAAGCAAATTTTCACTATTAACACCGAATGAACGAGCGAACATTAAAGGTAAAAGAAAAGAGGACCACTACGTAGTCCACTAACTGAAATTAGCACACGCGTTCCAAAAGTTAAAATGACCAAACGATAAATAGTAACTAAGAATACAACCTCATGGTACAGGGCAGTAGCCAGTCAAAGTCTCTTCAGACCATCCGACATATGATAAAAAAAAATATATATATATATATATTATTAAACCGCAAAGATTTTCCTTTGATTGGCCACTTTCAAACTCATTACAAGACCCTGAAAAACCAAGAGGTGATATGATAATTAGTAGCTATTCTGCCATAACTGCTGGGTCTGCTTGGATGGTTGGCCTTGAGAACCGCCAAGGGTTGCATCTCGTTGGTTTTGCTGTTGGTGTTCCAGTGACATTCCTGCTTGTGAATGGTATAAATTTGGGTAACCAGGTGCCCCAAACTGCTGTGACGGCTGCTGAACTTGCCGGAACCCACCAGGCTGCTGATTCTGCCCCTGAAAGCTATAATATGAGCTTGTTGGAACAGCAGACATCGTTCTCGAACCAGGCCCATGAACCCACATGCCTGAGTTATCATTCTGGCAAAACGACAGAGTAAATACTTCAGTGAAGATTACACGTAAAAATAACTGCTTTTCTAAGTCGCTATAGGATCAAATGCCAGTTATTCAATTCGCTCATTGAAAAAATTGGTACAATACCTGTTGAAGTGAGATTAAATGATTGCTTTCCTTGTATTGAGAACCTAAAACGTCATCATAACCAGTTGTGCCTGCAGGGGCAGCGGGTGTATTCAAAGGAAAGTTTCCTCCGGGAATGCTGGTAGAGTTCCCAAATCCATAGCCAGGGGCAACAACAGCAGACTGAGGCAAACTGCTTACAGAAACACTGTTTTTATATTGAGGGAGCAATGCTGCCAGAGACTGATGATATGTGCTATTGCCAGCGAATGCTTGCTGAAAAGCTGATGGCATGTATGCATAACTCTGAGGCAAGAAAGGATACCCAATCATATTGGCAAAGTGACCCAAAGGAAGAGTAGGTTGGGAATAGGGATGCATAGCAAGATGTGGTGGAAGAGCAGGTCCAGTGGCGACACTGGCACCTGGCATGGTCTGCTGAGTAGGCTGAGGTGTAGAAATACCACTTCCTCTCAAAGCCTGAACATGTACAAAGGGAAAAAGGTTAGAAAGAAATATAATTGAATCCCCAAAATTCAAAAAGGCTTTCAAACTTAATTTCCTATACAACAGTCATTACTGTCTCACAACTATCATCTTTTATTCAAACCAACACAGCAAAGTGTCAACATAATGGCATATAGAGGTCAAAAAAAAAAAGAAGCAGGGCAATAGGTCTTGACATCATATGCAGAAGGTACAATAATCATGGATATCCAAAGTAGCTGCCCATATTAAGGATTAAGGATCAAGATTACATAAAGTGACCTACTTAGTGTAAAAAATGTTTGATGTGAATGTTTTCAGCATTTCAATGCACGTCCTCAATAATTTTACTGAAATAAATCGATTTCTATTTAATCTTATATGAAAAAATTATAATCACCCAAGTTAGCCTAATTCTCAAAAGTACTATAAACTTAAGAAGTTCGATAAGATAGAGCAAGGTGGCACCTCTGGCATGGATATGGTTGGACCGCTATTGGAAGAAGCTGTGTTGCTATATTTTGTTGGCAGTGATTGTGTTACAGGGAAGGGTGAGTACTGAAGGTCAGGCTCCCTCGCGGGCTGGACAGTTGATGCCAACAAGGTGCTGGGTAGCGAATTTGTGTATGCCTGCCATAGTGACAATATAGAAAATGACACAACCAAATTAAAACAAAAATATAGAACACAACTAAGGTAAAATAAATGGTACAACTGCAGTAAAATTTAAAAAGATGATATAATCACAAGAGTAAAATGGCAAGGATTTATATGGCTCTCACCCAAAGACACTTATATTTAAATTTCTTTTAACACAGCAGATGTTAGGTTCATATTTATCAAGTATAATCACCAACAGACACCCTGTCCCTATATTCTTCACCACTGACAATAAATAGACATTATTAGAATAATATCTATGGAAATGTGTTAAGATCCTGAACAATAGTTTTCCTTAATGCATAAAAAACTTAGTAGAAATTACTGAGGAATAGAAACCTAGATAGCACAATTTAGCCTTTAACAAAAAATATCAGTATATAAGTTTCATAGATTCAGAATCAACTCCCCGCTCTGGACACTCGAAATTTTGTTAAGCCAACCCCTTAATTATACATAGCTTTGATCCATAGCCTCGAAGCAATACATTTCACAAGACAAAACTATTAGTTTAATATATTACCATAATGCTTGAGAAAGGAGCAAGATTCTGCATCTGAGAGCTTGCCTGATGATGAGCAAATGCAGTATTCAACTGTTGGGCATTTTCATAATTGTAACCAGGAGCAGATGAAGGAAATGAATATTGATTCTCCAGCAAAGCTTCTGGAGTTTCCTGTTTCAACACCTCTGAAGGTTGTGAAACAGCAGGAGAGTCATAATCCCCAGCAGGCACATTAGGTCTATGAGCTATATTTGCATCTGAGGTACTTCTGAGATGCTCATCCCCATAAAACTCAGTATTTCTGTAAGCAAACAAGTCAACATAAGATGGTTATGGGAAAACAACAAGATAGCACATCTTAGTCAAGTGAATGACATACCTAGTGTCAGAGTGCCCAATTGATGGAGCATCTGCTGTTTCAGATGTCTCCTCCAAATTATTTTCCAAAGGTCTTGATTCGAATGGCCCAGAAAAAGCAGAACCAATTCCAGATCCAAAACTCCCAAAGCTCAGGTGAGAGCAGTCAGAAGTATGGACTTGGAGGTGACTTGGTATTATTACAGAAGGATTATCCTCTTCCACCGGTGCCCCCCTATCATCATTCTGCAAATTAAGTTGCTGCAACTTTGCAGAGACGGATGAAGTTCCATCTTGAGCTGAAAGAAAGTAGGAAAAAATAAAAATAAAAACTGTAAATTGATATTGATAATAGTCAGCAATCATAAGGAAAAATAAACAATCATCAATTTCCTCCACATTAGATATACTATATTCATACCAAACACTAAGGCAAAAGAGTAGGAAAAGTTTTTGTGAATCAAACGAGGAGAATACGGGGGTTAGCCCACATAGAAGACCAATCTCCACAGGCAGCCATTCTCTTATCCTAAGAAAATTTAAAATTTTGGGGTGGGGCTAGGATGGAGATTGTACTCAAATAGATGTGAAATTATCTCCGAATGTTGAAGCATGTTACCAATGAAATAACCATGATTACAAGCTTCATGTCTTAACATAATCCAATATGAGATGTTATACAGTTTGCAGACAACCGCTTCATAACTAGGACTGGAGAACAAATCACAATAATGTTCAACTAAAGTTTTCAACATTCAAAGCAGATCCTTTAACTGTTTCAAAAACTTCATAATGAACCCGAGAAAAGAATAATATTACACGAAAAAGTAAACTGGAAAAAAATGGTGGAAAAGAACAAGTAAAACATCAAACTCACCTTCATCATGCTCAAATGCATGCCTGTGAGGCTGGTTGGAACTCATATTATTATACAAGTTGTTCTCAAAAAGAGATGACCCTCCAGAATTATCCTCCAGTATATTTCTACTAGAAACAGAAGCAGATCCAGCATGGTTTGTACTAGGAGTTTCACCAGGACCATCTTCTTCCTCAAACTCATCCGACTGGGATGTTATTTGTTGTTCAGTTCTATCCACAGACAAGTTAGATGGATATGTATAGAGTTCAGAGTGTTCTGGTCCCTCTACGACAGATGACGCAGTTGGTGGCTGCTCAATAGCGGGCCATTCATCATTGGGAGAAGCATCCTCGCTTGTAGCAACTTCTGGCTCAGAGTTAAACCCTGACACCTTGGAATGACCATGTGATGAATGCAAATCATTATGTGACACCACTGAAGGAGGTGCCACTACATGGCGATTATTAACATTTTGTTGAGGCGGATCCTTGTTTCGTGGCCTACCCATCTTCACAATATCAGCCATAGATACTTGACCTGGGACCCCCAGCCAGGCAGATTGAAATCCAGAAGAAGGCTGTGAGGATGAAGAAATTCCATCACTTGATACTACTGCCGATGTTCTGTTTTCTGCGGGCATGACATCGCTGCAATAGATGTGAAATGCACGTGAGAAACAAACATCACGATCTCTGATTTATTTATTCAAAAACCTGGTGAACATCTTTGTTATATCCATTGTCAAGCAAGCAGATACAACAAGCCATAAGATAAACGTTCAATGACATTAAACCTAACCAGCTAACAATATAAGGAATTCTGTCTGTATATCTGAAATTGAGTACGAACCCATTACATCATACATAACTAAAGTATAAGCATAAAATGAAGAGGTGCCATAAAATATGAATTTGGAACTAATCAATGGAAAATAGCACAAAGTACCACAAAAACTATGGAACGAAAATTCCACCTTCTCAACTCATTTCTATACATAAAGGAACACACTTTTTTTAGCTCTCCCATAGTGAGCATCCCAAACTCAAGTCACTGCGATTCAAGACTAACCTTTGGGATGGAGGATGTTGATTCATGTTATTTGCCACCATACCAGGTGCAGCAGATGAGGAACCAGCATTACCATGTGTTCCATTTTCCTTGTTATATGCAGGTTTATTGTGCAATGTGCCAGATTCTGAACAAACAGACAAAAAATGAATATTTTCATCAAGATACATAAATTTCTAAGTTCCAACTAAAAGTATACAAGACTATTTCAAATAAAGCATTAGAAGGCGCCCCTACCATTAGAGCTGAAATGAGCTGCACCACCACGTCCACCATAACGGTCAGTGCCACCTCTGCCACCACGGGTTGAGGTGTTACTACCACCACGAGACCTGGAATCTGCTGTATCTTTATTCTGAAGAAAAAAATATATATAAAAAAAGGAAAAAACAATATGAATCAGAATCTCAACTAACAATTGCGAAGCCAAAAGAAACATGTTGCATAAACACATCTACAAGTCATATTTCAACCAACCAAACCACAAGCAACAAAAAGGAAATAAGTGTCACATAGTTATCAAACAAAACATATTTTCGCCGATCACAGTATCACACACCTCTTTTCTCTTGTCTCGTTTGCTCTTCACCTCATGAAAAGGATCTACAAAGTCAACAACACTTCATCTCAGAAATATAATTAAATACCAATCAAAAATACAAAACAACACGAATTTAATTGCAACATAAAGTAACTAAAACAATATGTTGAGCAACACGCATTAAAACGCAAACAGGAATATCAGTATACTCCTCCACATCAACCAACTATTCATTCCACTAAAAAAAATTAGCAATTAAACCTTTAAACTAAGTCTACATCACTCAACGATTCGCGTACAAAACCCTAATTTTAAGCAAGCACGAGTAAATTTCGTAATTTTTTTTTTTTGAGACCTTGGGAGAGGAGGCGATTAACGGCTTCGTTAGGGTCTAGGTTACACTCTGTAAGCACAGCATAGATCTCGAACTCAGGACGGTTAACAATCTCCTTAAGACTCTGGACTATCTTCCTCGAACCGGCCGGGATAGATGAAATTCCATTATTGCCCTTCCCAACCCCTCCACCTCCTCCCTTGCCACTCATTGCTCGTTCGGATCTGATGACACTATTGATCACGACGTCGTTTGTTGTGTGTTTGTAGTTTGTTCGCTCGCTCGCTTTATTTCTCCTCGGCTGCGACGATAAGAAGAACAAAGATTATTTTATATATATATAGAGAGAGAGAGGTGTGTAAGCTGCTGCTGCTCTCTCTCTCTAACTATTTTTAGTTATTTTATTTGTTAATTTATTTCCTCTTTTAGCCTTTTTATGCTTTTAATTATAACTTTTTCTTAAGATAAAACGTTACCCGGAGTTGATAATTAATTAATATTTTATTATATATTCATATAAAAAAATATTATGAAACTCATGTGAGTATATCAGGCAATCCGTGGATGAGTGATATTTGTTCATTTTGATCTTTGATTTGAAACGAAAAATTATTTTGAATGTCGTAATAATTTTTAAATTGAGATTTTAATTAAAATTTGGAATTTTTTGAGTTGTTAATTTAAATTTTGAAATTTTTTTATTTTTAAATATATATAATATCAATTTTATTGTTGGCTATCAATTTCAGATTAATTATTAATTATTTTCATTAAAAAAAATACTACTATTAAACTGCCGACATATGTACGAGCCTTAATGAGCAGTCTCTATACGAAATATAGAACAGATAAAATTAAAAAAGAAAAAAGAAAAAAGGAAAAAGAGGTTTAATTAATATATCATTAAAGACGATCAATTATGGAAATCAACACGTAAGCAGGTGACATTACGGTACCATACTCGTCGGACGTACAAAATTAATAGAGAATGCATAATATATATTAATGAATTTTGATTTATTTTAACACATATTAAGAATATTTAGTTAATATTTTTATTATAATAAATTTCATTTTATATTTCTTAATATATCTTTAATTTTATTTATTATTTTAAATATAATTAACGAATGATAATTTATATTTATTGATATCAAAATATTGATGAAGGAACGTACTACGTCATTAGTAAATAGTAAGTACCGACAACAATTCTTTCTCCTAATTTAAATAAGCTCGAATACCCAATAATAATAATATAAATAATGAGATATCGCCCAAAGTGCGAATTGTAGCCAATTGGCCCAATACAAAAGAGGTATACTATTCAAACCCCACGTACTATTTAACAAGCACCCAATTTGTTCGGCCATGATCGATTAAATTTAAGGGGTTACTAAATTTTTATTTTATTTTGTTGTAGAAGATTTACCCACTATTTGGTAAAAAATATTGATCGAGATTATAAGCTAATTTATAAATATTACAGTGAGAGTATAATTTAGCTTATAAGCTCACAAAATTTTATATCAAACGCTATATTAATTTATGGTGCGTTTCCGTACTCGTAATCGGAATGAAATGAAATCGGAATGAGCTGTAATGAGAATGATAAATCGGAATTAGAATAAACTATTTATTTAGATGTATGAATCAGAATCATAATGAAATAGTATTATCATTGATGTGTTTACTTTATCTAGTAATCGGAATGAATTGTTAACAAATTACAAAAATATAATTTGTTATAATTATATATTAATTTATTATTAATGTAATTT